>QNTS01008329.1:27877-44432 GCA_003317085.1 Hucho hucho | reverse complement strand
ACCCTAACTCATTACACAGCTAACCCTAACCCTAACTCATTACACATCTAACCCTAACCCTTACTCATTACACAGCTAACCCTAACCCTCTTACTGTTCATAGAATCAGCATGAACAATCATTCTCTCCACACACTAAGCATCTTACCCCAGCCACTGAATCACACTCCCTCCAGTTTTATCTGGTTGAAACCACAAATGTGGCATTTTTCTGCTTTGCGTAATGTAACCAAACAGATGAACCGACTTAAAAGAGGGAGCAGGGTCTTTTGAAGAGGGCCAAAGAAAGAGGGACAACGGGATGGAAAAGATGAATAAATATGTGCATCTTTTTGTCTCAGAAGATGCGATTTCCATGGGTTTCAGTGGGAATCTGTGAGTTACTGCTGCAGTACTTCAAGTGTTGGAAGAAGTAGAGAGGAGGAGGTAAAGGTTGAGTGATGAGGGACATCAGAGTTGAGTGATGTTATGAAAGTATGTATTCTGCCAATCCAGTCCAGTCATGTTAGTAAAGCCAGTGGATGAGCTTTCAGCTCAGCATTGGTTAAAGTGGACAAGCCTCACCGTTCGTATGTCTGCCTGCTCTCAGATGAACACAGTCCAGCTCAGTTCAGCTTTGGATAACAAGCGTCAGCTGAACAGCAGTGCACACACATATCCAACTACTAATACATACGCACACACACACGACAACACACACATGCATGCACGGATAAACGCCAAGTGCTTAACTCGCCTACCCATTTAACAAATCAAACAGCACAGTGGAGGTATTATAAGGTAAGCCTTTTTTTACACTCACCGGAAGGGAACGGGAATAAAAGTTCCATGTTCTCATATCTCCCTTTATTGACATGAAAAATCTAATCAAATCAAAGGTTATTTGTCACATGTGCCAAATACAACAGGTGTAGACCTTACAGTGAAATGCTTACTTAGTCTTAAGAAAGTATTTACTAAAATTAACTGAAAAAATTAAAAAGAAGAAAATTGAAAATATCAATTAATTAAAGAGCTGCAGTAAAATAACAGTATCAAGGCTATATACAGGGGATACCGTTAGAGAGTCAATGTGCGGGGGCAGAGGTTAGTTGAGGAAATTGAGGTAATATGTACATGTAGGTAGAGGTAAAGTGACTATGCATAGATAATAAACAGAGAGTAGCAGCAGTGTAAAAGAGGGTTCTGGGTAGCCCTTTGATTAGCTGTTCAGGAGTCTTATGGCTTGGCTCGGCTCCGGCACAGCTTGCCGTGTGGTAGCAAAGAAACCATGTCTTCCAGATAATAAATAGACATTGGCCCAAATGGAATACATGTCTCTGTTCAGATCACAGAGGAATTCTGAGCTACAGTAGAAGTCCATCTTCTGGAGATTGTATGAATAGTTTATTGTCTCTTTACATACAATTGCTGTAGAATGTCAGTCAATAGATGATTAAAAAAGTATTTCACAATAAAGTCATATAAGTGGCTAAATGAATAGACCGACAGCATAGGTGTATAAATCCTTGTTGGTCTTGTGAAATTAAGTCATATAATCAATATAAAGCCAGTGAATAAAATGGTTTACCTTCCCGACTTTGAAGATCTGAATTGTATATTAGATACAATATATACAGTGCATTCAGAAAGTATTCAGACCCCTTGACTTTTTCAACATTACATTACATTACGTTACATTACAGACATCTTCTAAAATGTATTGAACAAATGTTTTTCCTCATTAATCTAAACACAATATCCCATGTCGACAATGTGAAAACAGATTTTTAGAAATGTTTGCAAATGTATAACATTTTTAAAACAGAAATACCTTATTTACATAAGTATTCAGACCCTTTGCTATGAGACTCGAAATTGAGCTCAGGTGCATCTTGTTTTCATTGATCATCCTTGAGATGTTTCTACAACTTCATTGGAGTCCACTTGTGGTAAATTCAATTGATTGGACATGATTTGGAAAGGCACACACCTGCCTATATAAGGTCCCACATTTGACAGTGCATGTCAGAGCAAAAACCAAGCCATGAGGTTGAAGTTATTGTCCGTAGAGCTCCGAGAGAGGATTGTGTCGAGGCACAGATCTGGGGAAGGGTACCAAACAATATCTGCAGCATTGAAGGTTTCCAAGAACACAGTGGCCTTCATTCTTAAATAGAAGTTTGCAACTACCAAGACTCTTCCTAGAGCTGTCCACCAGGCTAAACTGAGCAATCGAGGGAGAAGGGTCTTGGTCAGGGAGGTGACCAAGAACACAATGATCACTCTGACAGAGCTCCAGAGTTCCTCTGTGGAGATGGGAGAAACTTCCAGAAGGACAACCATCTCTGCAGCATTTCACCAATCAGGCCTTTGGAGTAGAGTGACCAGACAGAAGCCACTCCTCAGTAAAAGGCACATGACAGCCCGCTTGGAGTTTGCCAAAAGGCACCTTAAGACTCTTAGACCATGAGAAACAAGATCCTCTGGTCTGATGACACCAAAATATAACTTGTTGGCCTGAATGACAAGAGTCACGTCTGGAGGAAACTTGGCACCATAATGCTGGAAGCATCATGCTGTGGGGATGTTTTTCAGTGGCAGGGACTGGGAGACTAGTGAGGATAGTAGGGAAGATGAACAGAGCAAAGTATAGAGAGATCTTTGATGAAAACCTGCTCCAGAGTGCTCAGGACCTCAGACTGGGGTGAAGGTTCACCTTCCAACAGGACAACGTCTCTAAGCACACAGCCAAGACAACATAGGGATGGCTTTGGGATAAGCCTATGAATATCCTTGAGTGGCCCAGCCAGAGCCCGGACTTGAACCCGATCGAACATCTCATAAGAGACCTGAAAATAGCTGTGCAGCAATGCTCCCCATCCAACCTGACAGAGCTTGAGAGGATCTGCAGAGAAGAGTGGGAGAAACTCCCCAAATACAGGTGTTCCAAGCTTGTAGCGTCATACCCAAGAAGACTTGAGGCAGTAATCGCTGCCAAAGGTGCTTCAACAAAGTACTGAGTAAAGGGTCTGAATACTTATGTAAATGTGATATTTCAGGGGTTTTTTTGTAATACATTTACAAAAAGTTCTAAAAACCTGTTTTTGCTTTATCGTTATGGGGTATTGTAGGTAGATTGATGAGGTAAAAAAAATATTTAATACATTTTAGAATAAGGCTGTAACGTAACAAAATGTGGAAAAAGTCAAAGGGTCTGAATACTTCCTGAATGCACTGTACATAATATAACTCAGTCATCTAAGGGTTAAGTTACAGTCATTAACTTTGTCATTACTGTGTATAATATAACTCAGTCATCTAAGGGTTAAGTTACAGTCATTAACCTTGTCATTACTGTATATAATATAACTCAGTCATCTAAGGGTTATGTTACAGTCATTAACTTTGCCATTACTTTCTCTTTATTTTGTTTCCCTACCTCTTTTCCAACGCCATCCCCTATCTCTCAATTCAATTCCAATTTCAATTCAATGGCTTTATTGGCATGGGGAACATTTGTTAACATTGCCAAAGCAAGTGAAATAGATAATAAACAAAAGTGAAATAAACAATACAAATTAACAGTAATCATTACACTCACAAAAGTTCCAAAAGAATGAAGACATTACAAATGTCATATTATGTGCAAATAGTTAAAGTACAAAAGGGAAAATAAATAAACATAAATATGGGTTGTATTTACAATGGTGTTTGTTCTTCACTGGTTGCTCTTTTATTGTGGCAACAGGTCACAAATTGTGCTGCTGTGATGGCATACTGTGGTATTCCACCCAATAGATATGAGAGTTTATCAAAATTGTGTTCGTATTCAAATTCTTTGTGGATCTGTGTAATCTGAGGGAAATATGTGCCTCTAATATGGTCATACATTTGACAGGAGGTTAGGAAGTGCAGCTCAGTTTCCACCTCATTTTGTGGCCAGTGTGCACATAGCCTGTCTTCTCTTGAGAGCCAGGTCTGCCTACGGCGGCCTTTCTCAATAGCAAGGCTTTGCTCGCTGAGTCTGTACAAAGTCAAAGCTTTCCTTAAGTTTGGGTCAGTCACAGTGGTCAGGTATTCTGCCACTGTGTACTCTCTGTTTAGGGCCAAATAGCATTCTAGTTTGCTCATCTTTTTGTTTTCTCATGATTTGGCTGGGTCTAATTGTGTTGCTGTCCTGGGGCTCTGTGGGGTCTGCTTGTGTTGTGGACTCTTCTCCAGGTTCATCTCTCTGTAGGTGATGGCTTTGTTGTGGAAGGTTTGGGAATCGCTTCTTTTTAGGTGGTTGTAGAATTGAACCTTTTCACATGTGAGTTCCAAATGTCTCTAACGGTCCCCAGCATGAGTTGTTTTATGCATTTGATGTCAGAATGCACTCACTGTTCCAAAATGTGATTATTACGCAACAGGACCGTTAACACACGCTGTCTGCTAATTATCTATAGGCTGTGCTTCAACTTGTCAATTTAAAATTACTTTCTAACAAGTTGTACATTCTAACAACAGTTTGAATTGAGGTGTGTTCCGCCTCCTCATTAATTCACATAGAAGTAGTCCATTTCAGTGTTGTGGACAATTGATGTTTGAGGCTTTACTGAGCCAGATACACTTCTCTCTCCAGGAGAACCCACCGCACTTCACTCATGTTTGTGCAGATCAAGTATGCATATATTTCCACAGTTTTGCAAGAATTGGAAAATGTTCTTGCTGGCGCTGGCTTTGCCTTCCTTGTTGTTTTCCTTACACATAAGAACTTTGGACATGTGTGCGTTCCTATCAAAGTAAGTTCCTTATTTTCTGTATATCATGTTGTCGTTTCTACTGTAGGCGCATACAGAATGTACAGTTGAAGTCAGAAGTTTGCATGCACTTTGGTTGGAGTCATTAAAAGTCGTTTTTCAACCACTCCACAAATTTCTTGTTAACAAACTATAGTTTTGGCAAGTCGGTTAGGACATCTACTTTCTGCATGACACAAGTAATTTTTCCAACAATTGTTTACAGACAGATTATTTCACTTATAATTCACTGTTCCAGTGGGTCCGAAGTTTACATACGCTAAATTGACTGTTCCTTTAAACAGCTTGGAAAATTCCAGAAAATTATTTCATGGCTTTAGAAGCTTCTGATAGGCTAATTGACCTCATTTGAGTCAACGTTTGACCCAAGATAAGCAATTTAAAGGCAATGCTACCAAATACTAATTGAGTGTATGTAAACTTCTGACCCACTGGGAATGTGATGAATTAAATAAAAGCTGAAATAAATCATTCTTTCTACTATTATTCTGACATTTCAATTTTTTTAAATTAAGTGGTGGTCCTAACTGACCTATGACAGGGAATTTTTACTAGGATTAAATGTCAGGAATTGTGAAAAACTGAGTTTAAATGTATTTGGCTAAGGTGTACGTAAACTTACGACTTCAACTGTATGTATATGTATGTATGGAGCATATTGTATTTACAGTTTAATTCACATGTTTTCAATTACTGGTGACAAATAAAGCATTCTGATTATTGCATATATTGTAATTGACACCTACGTATGATGTGTGTAAAGTACTTTTTTGAAGGTTGTACTGATTATAATGAGCTAAGCTTTTTGCCAGCTATGTGTGGCGCCATGTTTGTTGACATTATACAATGCATTCTGGGTGTCATGTAATCTGCCAGACCAAAGATGTTATAATGAGGTGAAGGAATGGTTCACTCATCTTTTGGGTAAACTTCCGGAAGAGAATGAAGGGAAGTGGATGATCATAGACGACACACCACCTTCAACATGCATACTATAAACAAACCAAACTCATCTTTTCTCTTCTTATTATCTTTGGTTGATGTGAAAAAAAAAACATTGTCGGATTACTTTCGATTTCTAGAAAGTGTTTTACTCAATTATTTAGATCAATGGTGATCTCACCCATGATGTGATTAATTATAAATAGTAATTGCCATTAGCTAATTGATATTGTTGTTTCTGTCAGCCGAGAATTATAAAAATATCACCGCTTGTGTTACGTCAATCTTTCCTCAGTTAGCGCTAGGACAAATGTAGCCTACATTTTTCCGGTTTGGATGATTGTTTTATTCTGCAGCTACTTCTGTGAATGTCTGAACATTGCATCCAAAATAAACTGCTCACATTCTGGACATAACTTTGTAAGGACTGTGTTTGTGCAAAATGTTTCTGAAAAAACAGTGTGGCCTGTTTAAATGCTGATTGTTGCATCATTCGAAACTGGACGTTCTAAATACGCATTCTAATCACACCGGTTTGATCGTATGCTACAGGGACCACTGTAGAATTATCACACCCATGTGTTGGTAGTGTGAAAAGTTTAACCTTTCCGGGTTAGGGGGCAGTGTTTGGAAGTTCGGAGAATCTGGCGTGCCCAAAGTAAAATGCCTGTTACTCAGGCTCAGAAGCTAAGATATGCATATGCATTAGTTGTATTTGATAGAAAACACTTTGAAGTTTCTAAAACTGTTAAAATAATGTCTGTGAGTATAACAGAACTGATATGGCAGGCAAAAACCCAAGGAAAATCCATCCGGCAAAATGGCTTTTTTGAGCTCCCATGCATTTGGTATGGTTTCCTATTGCACAATGAAAAGAATATCTCCCAAATTGCAGTATATATGGCTTCCACTGGATGTCAACAGACTTTAGACAAGGTTTCAGGCTGTAGTTTATCATTGGGTTCCTGCTTGGGTCTGTATTCCTGTGGCGCGCGTGACTGAGGGTACGCTTTTTGTTATTTATCTCCGGTATTGAACATACTACATTCTGTCTTAAATTTTATCATTTATTTACATATTAGGGTACCTGAGGATTGATTAGAAACGTTGTTTGACTTGTTTGGATGAAGTTTATTGGTAACTTTTCGGATTCTTTTGTCTGTATGTTGAACGAGTTGAACGGGTGGATTACTGAACAAAACGCGCCAACCAAACTGAGTTTTTGGTATATAAAGAGGGACTTTATCGAACAAAACAACCATTTATTGTGTAGCTGGGACCCTTGGGATTGCAAACAGAGGAAGATCTTCAAAGGTAAGTGATTTATTTTATCGCTATTTTTGATTTTTGTGACGCCTGTGCTGGTTTGAAATATATTTATATGCAGTAAGTATGCGGGGCGCTGTCCTCAGATAATCAAAGGCTATGCTTTCGCCGTAAAGCCTATTGTAAATTGAACAAAGCGGTTCGATTACCAAGATTCTAAGCTAAAGAATGCTGTATGACATTTTCATGAATGTTTAATATTCAGATTTTTTTATTTTGAATTTCGCGCTCTGCAATTTCACCGGATGTTGTGGAGGTGGCACGCTAGCAGGACACTCTTCCATAAGAAGTTAATGGCTCTTTTCTGGATTTTGGTAATTAGCAGGTCTCCGCGTGTATTATTTGGTGTTTTAAGTTGTACACAGGATATTTTTGCAGAATTTTGCTTGCAGAGTCTCAATTTAGTGTTTGTCCCATTTTGTGAATTCTTGCTTGGTGAGCGGACCCCAGACCTCACAACCATGAAGGGCAATGGGTTCCATAACTGATTCAAGTATTTTTAGCCAGATCCTAATTGGTATGTCGAATTTGATGTTCCTTTTGATGGCATAGCTTTGTGGAAGTTACCTGTGGCTCCAATGTTCAGGCCCGAGGTATGTATCGTTTTTTGTGTGCTCTAGGGCAACAGTGTCTAGACGGAATTTGTAATTGTGGTCCTGACAACTGGACTGTTTTTTGTAACATCATTATTTATGTCTTACTGAGATTTACTGTCAGGGCCCAGGTCTGACAGAATCTGTACAGAAGATCTAGGTGCTGCTGTAGGCCCTCCTTGGTTGGTGACAGAAGCACCAGATCATCAACAAACAGTAGACATTTGACTTCAGATTCTAGTAGTGTGAGGCTGGGTGCTGCAGACTGTTCTAGTGCACTCGCCAATTCGTTGATATATATGTTGAAGAGGGTGGGGCTTAAACTGCATCCCTGTCTCATCTCATGGCCCTGTGGAAAGAAATGTTTTTCCCCCAACACCACTTTCAGTCAATTTGTATAGCAGAACCTCATGCTCTCTCTCATGATCTCTTTCTCTCTCTCTCTCTCTCTCTCTCCCACTCATTTTCCTTCTCACTCTCTCCCATTCTCTCTTTCCTTCTCTCTCTCTCTCTCTCTCTCTCTCTCTCTCTCTCTCTCTCTCTCTCTCTCTCTCTCTCTCTCTCTCTCTCTCTCTCTCTCTCTCTCTCTCTCTCTCTCTCTCTCTCTCTCTCTCTCTCCCTCTCTCTCTCTCTCTCTCTCTCTCCTTCTCTCTCTCTCTCATTCTCTCTCTCTCCTTCTCTCGCTCTTTTCCTTCTCTCTCTCATTCATCCATCTCCCTCTCTCTTTCCCTCTCTCTCCCCTTTGTTTTCCTTCTATCTCTCTCTCTCTCTCCTTTCCTTCTCTCTCTCATTCCATCTCTCTCTCTCTTTCCCTTTCTCTACCTTTTGTTTCACTTCTATCTCTCTCCCCTTCCTCTCTCTCTCTCTCTTTTTTCTCTTTCTCTCTCTTTCATTCTCTCTTTCTCTACCTTTCACTTTTTTGTGGCTTGTCCATGCCTGTCTGTCAGTCACCCATCAGCACACAGCCGAGAGAGAGAGAGAGAGAGAGAGACCCATGTGGGTGATAGCGCTTGGGGAAGTAAATAGGTGTTATTATATATTATATGTTGTGCGAGAGAAAGGAGCCTTGGGGAGGGAGAGAGAACTAGAGGGGGGAGTGTGTGATTTAGGGTAAGAAGGGCCTTGGGGAGGGAGTGAGAACTAGAGGGGGAAGTGTGTGCAACCTGGCAGAACAGCATCTTTTCATTTCTCTTTATCTCTCCCTCTCTCGTTCTCTCTTTCACCATGCTTCTACTCGTCCTTCCTATGCTCCCCCCTCTCCTCTCTGTTACTCTTTCCTGTCTTTCAGCCCCTCATCTGTCTCTCTCTTTGTCTCCATCTCTCACTCTCTCTATATCTCTCTCTCTCTTTCTCCCCCTGACAGAGTCCCCAGTTAGCCACTGTCACCACAGCCACCACATCCATGTCTCTCTCTGCTCTCCAGTGTGAGTGTGTCCTTCCCCAGTCGTTCTTCAAAGAGGAGCTGTCCATGGTGAGGTTTTTTTCTCTCTAGTTTTATCCTCCTGTTACAGGGACTGCTACTGGTCAGATGTTGAATATACTTAATGAATATAAAGGCCCAGTGCAGTCAAAAACTAAATTCTCTGTGTTTTATATTTATTGCCACACTGTAACGTTGGAATATTGGTGTGAAATCCTGAAAATTATGATAATGCCCTTTAAGTGTAAAAGCTGTTTGAAAAAAAACGCCTGAAATTACAGCCTGTTTTTGTGGGATGGAGTTTTGGCTAAATGTGTTAATTAGACCAATAAGAAATAGAGTTCCAAACCTCTCTGCCAATAGAAGCAAGTTTTCACTTTTCCCCTCCCCACTCATACCACTCTCAGACAGTCTTGCTTGAGAAATTGGTCTTTGCTTAAAAGCTATAGTTTTTTGTTGTTGATCATTTTAATTGAGAACAATCACAATAACGTACTTAATTATTACCCAGAAATTGTTTGCATTGAGATAAAAGCGGCTGTATTGGACCTTTAAATCATAGAGGGTATATGGCTGATTTGTATTCAGTAGAAAGATTTATCCTAGTGTGTTTCCTCCCTAGTGAGCAATATGAAGGTGTAAAGGACAAATACAGGACACTGGTAACTTTGTTACACACACACACACACACACACACACACACACACACACACACACACATACACACATACACACATACACAGTCTCATGGGGGAATGAGAGATGGAGAGTAGAGACGGAAGAGGAATAGAAGAAGGAAAGAAAAGGAAGATGGAGAAGGAATGGAAGATAGAGTAAGAGGCCATGTGTATCTGTCATTAGCAGCCCCCATGCTAACCCAATCTGAACTGGTGGAAGCCCCATGGAGATTAATTCTGATTATTCATAGGAACACAGCAACACCTGACTGCAGAGATATATCACTCACTACAAGACACTGTCTGCATCCCAAATTACACCCTATTCCCTATATATCGCACTACTTTTGACCAGGGCCCATACTGTAGGTAGCGCATTATATACGTTATAGGTAACCATTTGGGATGCAGTCCTAGATACCATGTCACTGCTATACCATCGCTCAGCAGACCAACCCACTACTGGCTTCAAAGACTAACAACTGCTTTCATTCAACAGTAGAGAGATGGAGTTCTTCTCTTCGAAACAAATCACAGTCATCATATGCATTACAATCCTCTCTCTTCCCTTGACTTTCTCTCTTCTTCTTCTCTCACATGCTCATTGAAATTCCACTCCAGCTTTGTCTTCCTATACCAAAGGACTCATTCCATCTTCCTCCTCCATCTCTTCATTCCATAGTGTCCCTCATGAAAAGATCAACCCCCCTCTCCCCCCCACCCCTCTCTCTCTCTCTCTCTCTTTATCGTTTTCACTTTCCCCATCACCTCGACAGAGCAGAATGCTTTGAGAGCTGAAGTGAATGACAACTGACTGGTAAGAAAGAGAGGAGAGAGAGACTGAGGTAGCATGTAGCCCTACGGAGTTACTCAAACAGGTATCTCACCATTTCAATTAAAACACATATTTGCCCAAGGAAATATCTCCACGCGACTTCACACACCTCTCAGGGTTTTATAATGAAGCTAATGCAGCACTATAACAATGTATAATACAGTGGATACACCTGCAATCACCAGGTCCCGTTCATGAGAGGCTACTCTTGATGGAGCGAAAATAGTGACGGTGGAATTCTTTCAGGTCATGATTTCAAACTCCTTCTGTTGTTGGAAGTGGACAAGAACAGGAACAACTGATAAGTACTTCAGCACATAGTCATATGTTATGACATCAGTATTTACTCTGGTATAGGATAGAAGCCAAATACAGAATGTAATATGGAGTACTTCCAAAGGATCCTTACTCAGTTACTCAGTTCCTTTCATCTTGGATGCTGTGGACACACTTTTTGGATGTTCAGTATTCTTGCTTGGGAGTCTATTTCCGTATACCTTTAGACAGGAAAGCCTTAGGCTAGGAGCCTGAATGACTGTTTCTATGATAGTTATGCCTCTCCTCTCTCCTCTCTCTGCTCTCTGCTCTCCTCTCTCTCTCTCTCTCTCTCTCTCTCTCTCTCTCTCTCTCTCCTCTCCTCTCCTCTCCTCTCCCCTCTCTCTCCTCCCTCTCTCCTCTCCCTCCTCTCTCTCTCCTCTCTCCTGCTCCAACTCAAACAGCTCAGAGGGCTATACTGTAACTTTCAGCTCTACAAACTATTTCTCCACACAACCCCTCCTCTTTACAAGGATCTTTCCTTTCTATCTTCCTTTCCTGTTTTTTTTTTAGGGAGAGCATCTATATTCCCTGCTTTCTGTCAGATCACAGCAGTCTCCCATGCGGCCCAAATGGCACCCTTTTCTTAATAATATAGTGCACTTAATAGGGAATAGGGTTCTATTTGGGACCCATCCTCCGCACGGTTTATCTCTGGTCGATAAAGCTGTGGTTAGTCCTCTTCATCAAATAACAGCTCACTTCATTGCACAATGAGTACAGCGTTTTACTCTTTCATTTTCTGTCGTTCCCCTCCTAACTCTCTTGTATCACTGTCTCTCCTTCTCCTCCACTCAAATTCAAATTCAAATTCAAGCTGCTTTATTGGCATGAAAAACATTGTGTCAATATTGCCAAAGCAACAATGTATACAGTATACATTGTAATAAAATTAGAAACAATAACAAAAAATAATATAAAATGGTAGTAAATGATAATACAAAATTAAATACAAAAATAATAACAATAAAATGGTAATAGTCAGTAGTAGAAATGTAATAAATTGAAAAAATCTAAATATGGAAAATTAAACTATAACTAACTTATAACTAAATAACACTCTCTCTCTTTACACTCTCTCTTCAAAACAGAGCAGGACAATATATCATCCATCTGCAGCAGAGAAAAGGGCAACATGAAAAGGGGAACCCTGAACCTGCGGTCAAACTCCAAACATGCATTAATAGATTCTATAAACCATCTCTTGAAGATTATGGTTGCACTTCCTTTACTGCTCTCACAGATTCTCTATCAAAGGTAGTCTATCACATGTACTCTATCACAGGTACTCTATAACAGGTGCACTATAGCAGGTACTCTATAACAGGTACTCTGTCACAGGTACTCTATAACAGGTAGTCTATAACAGGTACTCTGCAGCAGGTACTCTATAAAAGGTACTCTGTCACATGTACTGTATCACAGGTACTCTAAAACAGGCACTCTATAGCAGGTACACTATAACAGGTACACTATAGCAGGTACTCCATAACAGGCACTCTGTCACATGTACTGTACCACAGGCACTCTATCACAGGTACTATATCACACATACTCTACCACAGGTACTCTACCACAGGCACTCTATCACAGGTACCCTATCACAAGTACCCTGTCACAGGTACTCGTGTCACAAGGAACTCTATAACAGGTACTCTATCACAGGAACTCTATCACAGGTACTGTATCAAAAGTACTCTATCACAGGTACTCTATCAAAAGTACTCTATCCAGGGAACTCTCTCACAAGTACAAAATCAAAGATATTCTATCACAGGTACTCTATCACAAGTACTCTCTCACAGTTTCTCTCTCACAGGTACTCTCTCACAGGTACTCTCGGTACTCTACCAATGGTACTCTATCACAAATACTCTATCACAGGTACTCTATCACAGGTACACAATCAAAGATACTCTATCACAGGTACTCTATCACAGGTACTCTTGGTACTCAATCAACGACCCTCTATCACAGGTACTCTATCACAATTACTCTATCACAGGTACTCTATCAACGTACTCTATCAACGTACTATATGACTGGTACTCTATGACAGGTACTCTATCAACGTACTCTATAACAGGTACTCTATAACAGCTACTCTATCAACGGTACTCTCTCACATGTACTCTATCAGAAGTACTCTATAACGTGTACTGTATAACAGGTACTCTTTAACAGGAACTCGATAACAGGTACTCTATAACATGTACTCTATCACAGGTACTCTTGGTACTCTATCAACGGTACTCTATAACAGGTACTCTATCACAGGTACTCTATAACAGGTACTCTATAACAGGTACTCTATAACAGGTACTCTGTCACAGGTACTCTATAACAGGTACTCCATAACATGTACTCTATAGCAGGTACTCTATAAAAGGTACTCTGTCACAGGTACTGTATCACAGGTACTATATAACAGGTACTCTATAGTATATACACTATAACAGGTACACTATAACAGGTACTCTATAACAGGTACTCTATCACATCTACTCTATCACAAGTACTCTCTCACAGGTTCTCTCTCACAGGTACTCTCTCACAGGTCCTCTTGGTACTCTATCAACGGCACTCTATCACAGGTACTCTATCACAATTACTCTATCACAGGTACTCTATCAACGTACTCTATCAACGTACTATATCACTTGTACTCTATGACAGGTACTCTATCAATGTACTCTATAACAGGTACTCTATAACAGCTACTATATCTACGGTACTCTCTCACATGTACTCTATCACAGGTACTCTATAACGTGTACTCTATAACAGGTACTCTTTAACAGGAACTCTATAACAGGTACTCTATAACATGTACTCTATCACAGGTACTCTCGGTACTCTATCAACGGTACTCTATAACAGGTACTCTACCACAGGTACTCTATAACAGGTACTCTATAACAGGTACTCTATAACAGGTACTCTATAACAAGTACTCTGTCACAGGTACTCTATAACAGGTACTCTATAACATGTACTCTATAGCAGGTACTCTATAAAAGGTACTCTGTCACAGGTACCTTATCACAGGTACTCTATAACAGGTACTCTGTCACATGTACTGTACCACAGGTTCTGTATCACAAGAACTCTATCACAGGTACCCTATCACAGGTTCTGTATCACAAGTACTCTATAACAGGTACTCTATTGCAGGTACTCTATCGCAGTTACTCTATAACAGGTACTCTATAACAGGTACTCTATAACAGATATTCTTTAACAGGTACTCTTTAACAGGTTCTCCCTCACAGGTACTCTATCACAGGTACTCTATCACAGGTACTCTATAATAGGTACTCTATCACATACTCTATCACAGGTACTATATCACAGGTACTCTATCACATGTACTCTATCACAGGTAATTTATCACAAGTTGTCTTTCACAGGTACTCTATCACAGGTACTCTATCGCAGGTACTCTCGGTACTCTATCACAGGTACTCTATCACAGGTACTCTATAACTGGTACTCTATCACTGGTACTCTATAACTTGTACTCTATCACAGGTACTCTTTAACAGGTACTCTATCACAGGTACTCTATAACAGTTACTCTATCACAGGTACTCTATAACAGGTACGCTATAACAGGTACTCTATCACAGGTACTCTATCACAGGTTCTCTATAACAGGTACGCTATAACAGGTACTCTATCACAGGTACTCTATCACAGGTACTCTATCACAGGTACTCTATAACTGGTACTCTATCACAGGTACTCTATAACTTGTACTCTATAACGGGTGCTCTATCACAGGTACTCTATCACAGTTACTCTATAACATGTACTCTATAACAGGTACTCTATATCGGGTACTCTATCACAGGTACTCTATCACAGGTACTCTTTAACAGGTACTCTATCACAGGTACTCTATAACAGGTACTCTATCACAGGTACTCTATAACAGGTGTGCTATAACAGGTACTCTATCACAGGTACTGTATTACAGGTACTGTATAACAGGTACTCACTCACAGGTTCTCTATCATCTCTTTCTCTGTATCTCTCTTACTCCTCCTTCAGTCTCTCTCTTTTTCACTCTCTCCGTCTCTCTCTCTTTCTGTCTCTCCTCTTTCCTCTCTCCCACAACCAAAGATCCTCAGCTGCCAGCCTGCTTAACACCAATATATATTTGGTTGAGTTTTGTTACTATTTCCCTGATAACACTGTGATCCAGTGTTCTCCAGACTACATCATAAATGTGGGCAACGAGAGCCAGTTCTCAGAAATACTTGCAACATAGCAGTCAACTGAAATAACACGTTATCTGAAATTAAGCTTTCTGCAATCACATAAAGGAAGCAATACTTTCTCATATAAAATACAAAGAGTCTGCCTGTTCTTTACCCCTTTACTTACGTTCCCATGGATGCCTGCTTAGTGAATTGATTACAGGCTTGTGCTAATACACTGAACATTATGTGGAAGAATGGATACGGGGAGGGAGAGAGGGAGGGAGAGGAGAAGTGGAGAGAGGGAGTTAGAGGAGAAGTGGAGCGAGAGAGGGAGAGGAGAAGTGGAGGGAGAAAGGGAGAGGAGAAGTGGAGGGAAGAGGAAAGGAGGAGGGGAATAACACTGACAGAGACATTCACAAAAATCATTTCTAATCTTCTCTCACGCAGAGACATTTAACAATGCTTGGCATTACTTTGCATTACGCATTACTTTAAATGATGAGGTTACTCTATGTGTACCAGATAGCTGTAGACCTAATGTTGTGCAGTCCAATCCAAGTGAGAGGTGAGCGGAGGGATGCTGAGGGTCTGTTGCTTCCTCTGTCGCTGTATCCCAAGCCTGCCATTGGTTAAGAGGATGCCAGTGTTTATTCTGAACCTGTGATTAGTTTAAGATAATGCCAGTCTTTGCCATGAGCCCCTGATTGGTTAAGAAGGATGCCATTGTTTATCCTGAGCCTGTGATTAGTTAAGAGGATGCCAGTCTTTATCCTGAGTCTGTGATAAGTTAAGAGGATGACGGTCTTTATCCTGAGCCTGTGATTGGTTAAGAGGACGCCAGTGTTTCCATGCGCCCTGGGGGGCACCATCCGGGTGGCGCAGCTGGCCCTGCTGAGAGCCTGAGGGGGTGAGAGGATGTCACTCTGGTATCCCGGGGTGAGACAACACCCCTCTGGTTTCTGAGAAGGCCAGGGGACAGATGGACGGGGAGGGGATCCAATGTAGACAGCAGTTGTCAAGCTGGTCAATGGACTGCTGAATGGGAATTTACAATGAATTTATCCCAAACACACACACACAGACACAGACAGACACACAGACACAAACACACAGACACAAACACACAGACACACACACTTTCACAGCCATTTAAAGTATAATGAGTTACCAAAGCCAATTCTTTCTAGATATTTGACCTCTTTTCATATGAATGCACATTAATCTCTCATCCCCACCCTGCTGGCTGCGTTACACTACCTCATCAACATAAAGCTGAAGTCTATATACTAAAAGGTACTGTATTATCACATAACCTCTTAGATAAATATTTACCAACACCTAATAGGACCGAACGGAGGAAGATTTAAATATTAACCAACACCTAATAGTAAAGAACAGAGGAAGATTTAAATATTAACCACCACCTAATAGGAAAGATGGAGGAAGATTTAAATATTAACCA
>QNTS01008329.1:15179-26965 GCA_003317085.1 Hucho hucho | reverse complement strand
GGAGGAAGATTTAAATATTAACCAACACCTAATAGGAAAGAACGGAGGAAGATTTAAATATTAACCAACACCTAATAGTAAAGAACAGAGGAAGATTTAAATATTAACCACCACCTAATAGGAAAGATGGAGGAAGATTTAAATATTAACCAACACCTAATAGGAAAGAACGGAGGAAGATTTAAATATTAACCAACACCTAATAGGAAAGAACGGAGGAAGATTTAAATATTAACCAACACCTAATAGGAAAGAACGGAGGAAGATTTAAATATTAACCACCACCTAATAGGAAAGAACGGAGGAAGATTTAAATATTAACCAACACCTAATAGGAAAGAACGGAGGAAGATTTAAATATTAACCACCACCTAATAGGAAAGAACGGAGGAAGATTTAAATATTAACCACCACCTAATAGGAAAGAACGGAGGAAGATTTAAATATTATCCACCACCTAATAGGAAAGAACGGATTAATATTTACATATTAAGTAACCCCTAATAGGATAGAACAGAGGAAGATTTGAAGTTGATTGATAGCTGTCATCCAAACAGAATGTATAATTGGCTGTCTAAACCGTAGAAATACAAAGTACTTATTCTATTTCTATTGTTAAAACAGTTGTTACAGCACTCCATGTAGTTGACATGCACCTCCAGACACACACATGCCTCATTCTAAATGTCCTAAACATTCTTCATGTTCTAACTGTTCTAGATGAAATAATGGCATGCATTTATAACAGCTTCCTTATTTTAATCATCACAGGAAATGAGGTAAGAGCGCATAGTTCCTGATTATCTTTCTCTCTCCATCCCTCCCTCCTGCCGTTTTGTCAAACAGGTGAGTAGGAAATTCATGAAATGTTGAATCCTGTCTTCCTGAGAAAACCAACGGAGGGCTGAGAGTGATGGAAGTACTCATTACTGAGTCCCAGGAGCCAAAATACACCTGGTTTCAGAAAGGAGAGAAGGAGGGAGGAGAAAAAGCCGAAAGAGAGAGAGGGGAAAAAGGAAGCCAACGATAGTGTTTGACTTTCTTCTGCCTTTCTTCCAAAATGTTGGCTGCAAAGATTATCCATTTCAGAGAGTAGAGGGGGATAGGAGGATACGGCTGGGAAATGGGTGAAGAGAGAAAGAGAGAGAGAGAGAAAAGAGAGAGAGAGAGAGAGAGAGAGAGAGAGAGAGAGAGAGAGAGAGAGAGACACAGTATCCCTTTGATGTTTCACACTGCAATGCATCACGAAAGGAAACTCAAAGGATTCTGTTAAAAATGCATGACACGCAAAACATAAAAATAAGTTATGAACTTAAAGAAATAAAGATCAAATGATTTTATACATGGCCAACTTCAGAGAATAAACTTGGCTGAGGAACATATTTTTGGACTCAAAGCTCGCTAATTACCCCCTTACACTGCAGGATGTCAGCATCTGGGACTTAGATAAGTGACTGACAGTCAAGTGGACCAATCAGTGAAGAGATATCAGGGTGAGCGATTGGACTCATCCAATCCCAGTACACACATGCAGTACAGCACCTAAGCCACAATCCAACAAGTGAGACAGGCAAGCAGGCATACAGTATAATCTTCAGTATAATGACATGCAACACCAAACATTAGGATAGCAGATAAACACACAACAATATGAGGATCGTAATGAGGAAAGACAAGATTAAGACAATGACTGCACCAAATGTGTGTGTGTGTGTGTGTGTGTGTGTATTTGACTCACATATGCTGGCCCACGTTGTGCCATCTGGCAGTGGTCACAGACTCTAAATAACCAGGCCCTTTAAAAAGGTATTTTTATTTTGTTTATGGTGAAAACAGTCAAGTTAGGCTTGAGGCTCAGGCCTTGAAGTCTCTTTAAGTTCTGCTGAAGAGTTTGAAAACCCTGGGCGTTTCTATCAAAGAGAAGTGCTTCATTGTGATCAAAGTGGATAAAGGGCTGTGGTTCAGATCTATAGCTAAAGTTTCTGATCATCGAGGAGCTAGCCTCCCTGTTCATGCCTATAAGTTCCTTGGTGTACATATCACCGACAAACTGAAATGGTCCATGCACACAGACAGTGTGGTGAAGAAGCGCAACAGCGCCTTCAACCGCAGGGCTTTCCAGAGGGTGGCACAACGCATCACCGGGGGAAAACTACCTACCCTCCAGGACACCTACAGCACCCGATGTCACCGGAAGGCAAAAAAGATCATCAAGGACAATAACCACCCGAGCCACTGCCTGTTCACCCCGCTTCCATCCAGAAGGCGAGGTCAGTACAGGCGCATCAAAGCTGGGACAGAGAGATAGAAGCTGTTTTTCAAACTCAAGGCCATCATATTGTTAAATAGTCATCACTAGCACAGAGAGGCTGCTGCCTACCTACAGACTTGATATCATTGGCCACTTTAATAAATGGAACACTAGTCACTTTAATAATGCCACTTTAAGAATGTTTACATATCTCACATTACTCATCTCATATGCATATACTGTATCCTTCACTATCTATTCTTTACTATCTATTGCATCTTAGCCGCTCTGTCACTGCTCATCCATATATTTATACTTATATGTTCTTATCCCATTCCTTTACTAGATTGTGTGTATTAGGTTTTGTTATATATTAACTGTTAGATACTGCTGCACTGTCGGATCTAGAATCATAAGCATTTCGCTACACTCGCAATAACATCTGCTAACCATGTGTATGTGACCAATATAATTTGATCTGTGGAGGAATTTTATAACCCTTCCAACCACATCTAGAATGTATAATTGCAGTATAGTGCTTACAATCAGAAACACACATTATGTTATAGGGCCATACATGCAACAACTGGACATGTCAGTAATTTAGCAGATGCTCTTATCTACAGCCACTTACAGTTAGTGCATACATTTTCATACTTGTCCCCAATGGGAATTGAACCCACAACCCTGGTGTGGCAAGCACCATGCGTTACCAAATGAGCCACACGGTACCTTAGCAAAACAACTGTAGTCCCTATATATCTCTGACTGTAGTCCCTATCTATCTCTGACTGTAGTCCCTATCTATCTCTGACTGTAGGCCCTATCTATCTCTGACTGTAGGCCCTATCTATCTCTGACTGTAGGCCCTATCTATCTCTGACTGTAGGCCCTATCTATCTCTGACTGTAGACCCTATATATTTCTGACTGTAGACCCTATATATCTCTGACTGTAGACCCTATATATCTCTGACTGTAGACCCTATATATTTCTGACTGTAGACCCTATATATTTCTGACTGTAGACCCTATATATCTCTGACTGTAGACCCTATATATCTCTGACTGTAGACCCTATATATTTCTGACTGTAGACCCTATATATTTCTGACTGTAGACCCTATGTATCTCTGACTGTAGACCCTATGTATCTCTGACTGTAGACCCTATGTATCTCTTACTGTAGACCCTTTATATCTCTTACTGTAGACCCTTTATATCTCTGACTGTAGACCCTATATATCTCTGACTGTAGACCCTATATATCTCTGACTGTAGACCCTATATATTTCTGACTGTAGACCCTATATATTTCTGACTGTAGACCCTATATATTTCTGACTGTAGACCCTATATATCTCTGACTGTAGACCCTATATATCTCTTACTGTAGACCCTTTATATCTCTGACTGTAGACCCTATATATCTCTGACTGTAGACCCTATATATCTCTGACTGTAGGCCCTATGTATCTCCAGGCTACAGCTACTTCCCTGACCTTTTCCTGGCCAGATAAGGAAACAGAAAAGGCTGACAGAAGCTTGCCTCAGTGTCCTTACTGAATCCCCAACCTGGCCCCATTTTCATCACAATCTTCTAATCATCCCATATTACTCTTCACCTCTCCACCACGATAGCTGATGTGTGCTGAGCCTTCGGGGACCAATGGTTCCCGTGCATCACCTTAGGTGGTGGATGAGGACAGTTTCCACCTTACAGCACTTTGAACTCCTGGAAAGGCACAATATAAATGCAATCAATTACTATTCATCGTTATAAATGCTGCTATAAAATACAAGTAGACAACCAGCCAACACATTTGTATTGTACTATCTAAAGGTGGCTCGTGTATGTGGGCCCTGTATGGCTCAGTTGGTTGAGCATGACGCTTGCTATGTGTGGATAGGAGGTTTGATTCCCAGGACCACCCCTATGTTAAATGTATGATGAAAGTGTCTGCTGTCTCCAGACTGGAGATTCATATTCAATTTGCTCTGAGTGGGATCACTTGAAGTTTAACCACAGGATATTAATAGGGCAACATAATTTGGAGGATTCAGGAACTGCATCTCAAATGGCACCTTATTCCCTATATAGCACACTACTTTTGACCTGGGCCCACAGGGTTCTGGTTAAAAGAAGTGCACTAAATATGTATAGGGTGCCACTTGGGATGCAGAGTGGTTTTTTTTCTTCTTCTTTTAAGAAATGTAATCCTCTGAATGTGAAATAAAGTCCAGCTGGAGTTGATGAACAAGAGGACGAGCACAAGGTGACTAAACTAAATCTCAGGAGGATATGAATAAAACACAAGCGATAAAACGAGAGAAGAGGGGAAACGGAGGAGGGGAGAAAGGATAACAAAACATGATTCATACAGAGGACCCCCCCCCGCCCCCCCCCCGCAGTTCCCCGCACAGACGCATGCACACACAAACACCACCCCCTAAAAGAAAAAATCAGCTTAGCCCAGCCTGGCGCGGTTGATGTTCTCCCCACCAATATGTGTGCACAGCTGCGGGCATCTTAGGGGCCCTCCAGGGTGGATTGGCACAGGGTAGATTGGAATGTGTGTGTGTGTGTGTGTGTGTGTGTGGAGGGTGGGCTGGGAACTAGAACGAATATGAAGTGGGGGGATGTAGGCCTGTGGCCCACAGCTCAGCTAGGGTGGTATTCTCTCTCTCTCTCTCTCTCTCTCTCTGTCTCTCTGTCTCTCTCTCTGTGTCTCTCTTTCTTTGTGTCTCTCTCTCTCTCGCTCTGTGTCTCTTTCTCAATCTATCTCTCTTCTTCTTTCTCTCTTTCCCCCTTTCTCTGTCTCTCAGCAGGGACTGTTCTGTTGCTCTGTTCAGCGAGAGGGGAATTCAATTATTAAAGGTGACACTGGAGAGAGAGGAGAGAGAGGGAGAGGGAGAGGGAGAGGGAGAGGGTCTGGTGTGGGGTATCTGGGTCCTGGAGAGAGGAACCAGACTGAACGGAACCAGAGTTTACTGAACCAGACTGTACGGAGCCAGACTACACGGAACCAGACTGTACGGAACCAGACTGTACGGAACCAGACTGTACGGAACCAGACTGTACTGAACCAGACTGTACGGAACCAGACTGTACGGAACCACGGAACCAGACTGTATGGTACCAGTCTGTACTGAACCAGACTGTACTATCAGTAGAGATCTGAGTGGTACTGTATACTACGAAGCAAGCTAGATCTACTAAGGATTTTAAAAAGCTAGCCAGCTTCATTTAGCTTCACATTCGAGGTCAAGCTTCATCCATAACAGCTAGTCGAACACCAAACTCTTCATTGAGACAAGGTTAAGAAAAGTTTTCTTGCCAATTCACCAGGCTATGGTGTGAAATAGGCTGTTAGAAGTGTTGTCTTTATTTTATTACTTGTCATTAATGCCACCTTTGGTGTAATTATCAACGTAATTATCAATGTAATTATCAATGCACAAGCATATTGTTCTCACTCCTATTGCTCCTTCTTATATCTGTGGAACAGCTTGTTGTAGTGTGGTCATATAGTTATAACCCATAGAAGGGTTTTGGAACCTCTAACTGGCAAGTAAACTGTTAAACTCATGGGTACACTAGCAATGGCTGCCATGGGAACTTCCGTCTATGGATTATACTGTCTGTCTAGGGTTGGTTGAGGCTATCAGTTTTCCTTTCGCAAATTTCTAAATACAATTGCGGAAACTAAATGTGTAATGTGATAGGTATTTTAACAATAACATAATTAATCAGTTGTCTTCCTCAAATGAAGGGAATGAGGACGCAATGTTTGCAAGAGGGAGGGAATCTGATTTAATTGTTCCTGAACTCGTGGTTCAGACACTTCATTCAGGATAAATGGAGTTAGCCCTGAGTTAGCCTGCCACGGAGCAAGTTAGTTCTGAAGAAATCATTGCCATAGAAATATACCTGGCTAAAAGTACTATTTCGTGGTACTGGTTATCCCGAGTTGAGTTTGAGGGGTTACCTCTCTAACTCCTTGACCAAAGTCACCTCACTAACTCCTTGACCCAAGTTACCTTTCTAACTCCTTGACCAAAGTTACCTCGCTATCTCCTTGACCAGATTTACCTCTCTAACTCCTTGACCAAAGTTACCTCGCTATCTCCTTGACCAGATTTACCTCTCTAACTCCTTGACCAAAGTTACCTTTCTAACTCCTTGACCAAAGTTACCTTTCTAACTCCTTGATCAAAGTTACCTTTCTAACTCCTTGACCAAAGTTCCCTCACTAACTCCTTGACCAAAGTTACCTTTCTATCTCCTTGACCAAAGTTACTTTTCTAACTCCTTGACCAAAGTTACATCTAACTCCTTGGCCAAGTCCTCTAACCTGATTTGTGGTATAAGCTCAGGTACAAACCTCTAAGACCTTCTGATAGAGGAGAATAACACACATTAAGAATAACACACACACATACACACCTGTGGTATTCAGCGCATGTGACAAATAAAATGTGATTTGATTTGACATGCCCATACACACACACACACATTGATCCCACCCACACACACCCGGTCTGAAGAAGCTACTTTGTTACACCAGATGGAATAACCTTTCATTACAGTTGACTCATCTCATCTAGGCTTGGTGGAGAGGGGAGAGATAGGGGAGATATTCCACTTTTAATCTGACTAATGATAATAATTAACTAATGAAGACCTGAGGGGTGATGTGTGTGTGTGTGTGTGTGTGTGTGTGTGTGTGTGTGTGTGTGTGTGTGTGTGTGTGTGTGTGTGTGTGTGCGTGCGTGTGTGTGCGCGTGTGCGCATGTGTGTTTGTGTTGTGATCTTCACCTCCGGTCCTGGAGACTCACCAGGATAGTGTTTTTCCCACAGTCCAGCACCCTTGATTTTTTTACTCAAGGACTTGATGATTATTTGATTAGTTCATTCAATCCAGCTTTTTAGTTCAGGGTCCCCACGACCAGACCAGAGATAGGTTCATGGATTTAACTTCATGATGACTCCCGATGAGTCTAATCGCGTGTGTTATTCATGCTAATCTATAATTGTTCACATGCATTATTGCTTAAGTATTCATTGTGTATTTTCACAGTCGTTAATTCTCTGAACCACCATATACAGTTGAAGTCGGAAGTTTACATACACTTAGGTTGGTGGCATTAAAATTACAATTAAAATACAACCACTCCACAAATTTCTTGTTAACAAACTATAGTTTTGGCAAGTCGGTTAGGACATCTACTTTGTGCATGACATAAGTCATTTTTCCAACAATTGTTTACAGACAGATTATTTCTTATAATTCACTGTATCACAATTCCAGTGGGTCATAAGTTTACATACACTAAGTTGACTGTGACTGTTGACAGCTTGGAAAATTCCAGAAATTTATGTCATGGCTTTAGAAGCTTCTGATAGGCTAATTGACATAGTGGATGTAATTCAAGGCCTACCTGTCCAACGAAGACAATCAATGGTTCTTTTGTTAGAAAAAGTAATTTATTATATCCATAAATCTCCGTTTGGTTGCCGCATTATGTTCATAAAATACAGCGTCCACTCGCCCATTGAACCGTGAAGAGAAGTCGTTCAACCTATACCTATACACTTGTCCAAGAACAATCAAACATCATTGATAATGTATCCTTAGGAACACTTTTTTGTATATTTACTATAATATTTCAACCAGATTATAAACTGGACGATAGCAAAGGAAAAAACCACAGCGTGCGCGAGCCCGTGAACGCGCATCCTCTTCTGTTTACATCCGATGACCACTTCGAAATTCTTCTTCTATTACCATCCAGAGCAACTATAACATCACCAAACACTGTCTAGAGACTGTTGACATCCAGTGGAAGCAATAGGTACTGCAATCTTACTCCCATATATGGTCATTTTCAATAGGGAGGGGTTCAAAATGAGGCAATGTGTCTAAATCACTTTTTCCAGGACAGAAATTCCTCGGGTTTTTCGCCTGCTATATCCGTTCTGTTATACTCACAGACAATATCTTAACTCTCTTAGAAACTTCAGAGTGTTTCCTATCCAATAGTACTAATTATGTGCATATCCTATTTTCTGGGCCTGAGTGGGAGGCATTTTACTTTTGGCACGCCAGACTCTCCAAAACCGTCACCTCGGGAGCCGCTCCCTAAGAAGTTAAACAGGTCAACATTCACAAAGCCGCGGGCCAGATGGATTACCAGCACGTGTACACAAAGCATGCGCTGACCAATTGGCAAATGTCAACATCTCCCTGACCGAGTCTGTAATACCTACATGTTTCAAACAGATCACCATAGTCTCTGTGCCCAATAAAGCAAAGTTAACCTCCCTAAATGATTACTGCCCCGTAGCACTCACTTCGGTAGCCATGAAGTGCTTTGAAAGGCTGGTCATGGCTCACATCAACACCATCATGCCGAAAACCCTAGACCCACTCCAATTCGCATACCGCCCCAACAGGTCCACAGATGACGGAATCTCAATCGCACTACACACTGCCCTTTCCCACCTGGACAAAAGGAACACCTATGTGAGAATGCTGTTCATTGACTACAGCTCAGCGTTCAACACCATGGTACCCACAAAGCTCATCACTAAGCTAAGGACACTGGGACTAAACACCTCCCTCTGCAACTGGATCCTGGACTTCCTGACGGGCCGCTCCCAGGTGGTCTGGGCAGGCAATGACACTTATGCTACGCTGATCCTCAACACTGGGGCCCCTCAGGGATGTGTGTTTAGTCCCCTCCTGTACTCCCTGTTCACCCACGACTGCGAGGCCAAGCACGACTCGAATACCATCATTAAGTTTGCTGATGACACAACAGTGGTAGGCCTGAACGCCGGCAACGATGAAACAGCCTATAGGGAGGAGGTCAGAGACCTGGCAGTGTGGTGCCAGGACAACAACATCTCTCTCAGTGTGAGCAAGACAAAGGAGCTGATCGTGGACTATTGTAAAAGGAGGGCCGAACAGGCCCCTATTAACATCGATGGGGCTGAAGTGGAGCGGGTCGAGAGTTTGAAATTTCCTTGGTGTCCACATCACCAACCAACTATCATGGTCCAAACACACAAAGACAGTTGTGAAGCGGGCACGACAACACCTTCCCCCTCAGGAGACTGAAAAAATGTGGAACGGGTCCCCAGATCTTCAAAAGGTTCCATTGCTGCAACATCGAGAGCATCCTGACTGGTTGCATCACTGACAGGTATGGGCAACTGCTCTGCGTCTGACCGTAAGGCACTACAGAGGGTAGTGCGTACGGCCCAGTACATTTACCAATTACCTCGACTAACCTGTACCCCCGCACATTGACTCTTTACCAGTACCCCCTGTAAATATCATCCACATTGACTCTGTACCAGTACCCCCTGTATATATCCTCCACATTGACTCTGTACCAGTACCCCCTGTATATATCCTCCACATTGACTCTGTACCAGTACCCCCTGTATATAGCCTCCACATTGACTCTGTACCAGTACCCCCTGTATATATCCTCCACATTGACTCTGTACCGGTACCCCCTGTATATAGCCTCCACATTGACTCCGTACCAGTACCCCCTGTATATATCCTCGTCATTGTTATGTAATTTTCATGTGCTACTTTTTTATTGTATTTAATTGTTTGACTTTATTTAGTAAATATTTTCAGACACACACAGTCGCTGTACAAGACTGTTGGTGTATAATAGCAGACATTCACCAACAGATGAGTCTGTTAACTGCAATGATGATTCCTTGAGCACATCACATGGTCTCTCTCTGTAACAGCTAAAAGTAGAACAACTACACTTTGCTTTCCCATCTCGCCAATGTCTTAAAGGTGGTGGTGGTGGTGATGTTGGTGTTGGTGTTTGTGCCTGTGTGTGAGTGTGTGTTTGTGTCTGCATGTATGTACCAGTAACTGGCAAAATAAAGGAAACACTTGAGTTAATGAAGGAGACAAAGTATATTGAAAGCAGGTGCTACCACACAGGTGTGGTTCCTGAGTTAATTAAGCAATTAAAATCCCATTATGCTTAGGGACATGTGTAACAATTCCCAGTTGCCCTTTATTTTGGCTACCATGGCTAGAAGAAGAGATCTCAGTGACTACGAAAGAGGGATCTCGAAGGAGCATAGAGAGTTTAAAAGGTGTGTGTCTCAGTCACCAGATCTCAACTCAATTGAACACTTATGGGAGAATCTGGAGCCGCGCCCTGAGACAGCGCTTTCCACCACCATCAACACAACACCAAATGATGGAATTTCTCATGGAAGAATGGTGTCGCCTCCCTACAATAGAGTTCCAGACACGTGTAGAATCTATGCCAAGGTGCATTAAACCTGTTCTGGCTCGTGGTGGCCCAACGCCCTATAAAGACACTTGATGTTGGTGTTTTGTTTATTTTGGCAGTTACCTGTATGCGTTGTATTTTATACATCTCAAGCCAGCAGTAAAAGCTTTGTCATGGGTAATGCAATTCAGTGTTCCCATTTCCAAGCCAGAGTACATGGTATTTATTTGTTGTTTCATCTGGTTAAATATTATGGCCACTGGACACACTCCAGTGAATATCTAACATTCATTAAGAATCTCCTGGCAGCGAATAGGACAATAATGTCCCCAAAATAGACAAAAATAGTGAAAAATTGAAATAGACAAATACAAACTTTGTTCAGATCTATTTTCAGTTGTTTTCTAGGTTGTTTTGATGATGTTCACATGTCAGAGCCTCAAACCATTACTAATTTCAACAACAATTTCAATTAATCAATCAAATGTATTTATAAAGCCCTTTTTATATCAGCAGATGTCACAAAGTGCTTATACAGAAAGGTTACATTTCAGAGATAAATAGCACGTACCTCAGTGAGTGAGTGAGAGAGAGAGAGAGAGAGAGAGAGAGAGAGAGAGAGAGAGAGAGAGAGATTTGCTGTGTGTCAGGGTGAGGGGGTCTTGCTCATGTGTTTCTGTCCTGCTTTGCTGACTGTGTCTTCCAACACTACACTAGGGACACACAGGCGGAAGAGACTGGCCAATTAGGGTACAGAGACACAAAGAGAGATGGAGGAAGAGAGAGATGGAGATAGGGGGAAAGAGAGAGAGAGCATAAGGGGAGAGGGAGCAAAGTCGGGAGGGGAGAGGAGAAGGGGGGGAAAGAGAGAGAAAGAGGGAGTGCAAGAGAGGGAGAGAGAGGAAACAATAGCCTTCCGCTGAAGGGTGGATTCTGTGGAGAACAGAGGGATGAGAGGTAAACACTGCAGGGACAAACAAGTCAGCAGGGAAAATAATAGTGTGTGTGTGTGTCTATGTGTGTTTGAGTGTGTGTGCGTTTGTATGTAAGTGGAAGAGAGTGTGTAAAAGATATATATATATATAGAGAGAGAGAGAGAGAGAGAGAGAGATGGGGGATGGAGGGAGAGGAGGTAAATTGGTCTCTCCCCTACAGCTCTACAGGCAGCCTGACAACTCCATACACAGGGCCTACAGGGAGATTATAGGTGTGAGTGTTTATATTCTGATCCTTCATATCTCCCCTGTATATAT
>QNTS01008325.1:44065-54107 GCA_003317085.1 Hucho hucho | reverse complement strand
CCGGAAGTTGTACAACATTCTCACAACTTTAAAGTTTCCACTCACAAGACCTGAAATGTGCTCAGTGCCCCCAAAAATGTAGGGAACATTGCTCCTATCCTTCCATGCATCATTGTGACAGCCCTGCACCCTGTGAATCATATGTTACCTTCTCATTGGAATCATAAACAGTGGAGTACTGTACTCGACTGGACACCACACAGCATCTGGACTGGAAAGAGGCATGCTGCAGGGAAACATTTCAGAAACATGAATGTTATAGTACAACACGCAAACATCAGAAACACCACTATTCGCTATTCTTTATAATGAGCACAAGCCGAACATCACAAAGAGGTGAAGGTTAAACGTGATGGCAGCGGTGATGTTTCTATTACACCAACAGCGCCCAGAATTGCTGAGCTGGAAAGAAGGCATATCCCGATATACGATAGCTGTTCGGGTCACGACGTTACATTCAAGGACAGTTTTTCATTCAAAGCTACATTTAGTCATGTGGTGAATGTTGAACCAGTTCAGGCTGGTGTTATGAAGTGTAACAAATTATTAGCAAGATGCTAACGGTTTGGACGCTTTGACATTGACAGAGGAGGACGAAGCTGTACACTCTCTAATACGAAATATAACTTCAACATTTATACCGCGAAATACAACATGTACAATGTCAGCTAGAGTAGAGAATGCTTACATCTTACAAACTTCAAAAGAAGAGAGACTGCTGGAGAGAAGGTGTGTGAGTGACAGACGGACTTGCTAGCTTGGCAGGCTGGCGAACAGATGTCCGATTGTGTGGTGCTAGAAACCTGCATTAATAAGCATAGATTTTCGGGTGTTTTCGGTTTTGCAAGAGCTCTTCGTGAATTAGAAATAACAAGCTACAAGAGTAAGGTTGCAATAACTGACCGCTCACCTTAGCAACAAGCAAAACTCTTTGCAGGGTTGAAGTGATCATGTACGCCGCCATGTCTGTCCGGGTGAGGGGAGCGCAGTAGTGACGTACGATAGGGGAGGGTGCTCCGTCTTCCAATCACATCGAGGAACCGGAGCTCCAGGGGTTTCCATGTATTCAGATAGAAGGGATCATACTGTAACCTGCTGTTATAATGCAAGTCTCGTTTTACTTCTTTGGCCATCTGTTTTCTCACCTCCTCACCTGTTTTCTTACCTGTTCAAATGATATGAACAACAATGATGACATTTGGAACTTGTGGACTTTTACAGAGATAAGCCTTGAAGAAATCCATTATTCCTATGTTTTCTAAATGTAATTTTAGTGTCATACCGTAGAATACAGTCATGTACAATATCAATGTATCTTCATTATTCTCTGGAAATTGAAAAAAATCTTTAAAAACTGAAATGAGGGAATTAGGTGTATATCCGGGTATTAAATGGGTTAGCCTATAGGCTGTATATTCTCTCGTTGTTGTCCACTACAGTGACAGGAATAAGAACAGAATACAGCAGGCCTTTTAAACTCCAACCTGCAAGAAATGACTGGAGCGGTGTCAGAATACTCATGACTGGAGCGGTGTTAGAATACTCATGACTGGAGCGGTGTCAGAATACTCATGACTGGAGCGGTGTTAGAATACTCATGACTGGAGCGGTGTTAGAATACTCATGACTGGAGCGGTGTCAGAATACTCATGACTGGAGCGGTGTCAGAATACTCATGACTGGAGCGGTGTTAGAATACTCATTCTAACCGCACTAATGACCATTTAAAAAAACTAACAAACATAAAATAACAAAACAAGTTGTATTTCTCATAAACAATAATTGGTGGTGATCAATCCAAGTTGTCCAGCCATATTTAGGATTAAGTAATTACTTTAAAAACCCGATTGGAACCCCAATAAATAATGAATCATTGATGATTCTGAACAGAAGACCCATGATCATTTATTATCTTATATATCAGTAGGGTACATATACCATTTAGGCTTGTATAAATCCCATATCATACTTGTTGGTACAAGGAGCCGTTCAAACTTAACTTTCTTTTAACGCAAAACATTCACAGAGACACGAATTGCCAAAGGAATGAAGACAGGCATTTTAAACATCAGATTCATTTTATTAACACGTTTGGAAACATAATAGACTTACAGCAAAACAACACTGCAATTTTCTTTTTATATAAATTATGTCTCAACTGGGCATCTGAAGAGGTCGTTCATGGAGGACAACGAATATTCAACCTGTTTCAACTTCAACAAAAACTTGTTTCCAATAAAAAGAAATGTGCACAATTAAACTAAGGTTAACTTTGGCACTTGTTTAAAATACTTTAAAATATTTCATGTTCAGTCTCAAACTTCCAATCAACTATAAAAATAACCGACCTCAAAATGACAGCGAAAGACTGATATGAGAATCATAATACTGATAATTAAACAACCATCGAAAGAAAGATAACGTTTATTTTTTTATTTTTACATAAGACATTTTCTTCTTTGGTTTCCAATGTTTTAGTGCAACGTTCTTGATTCATATTTCAATCGCGCTCAAAGCGTCCATTTAGGCCAGTCAGATGCTCATTGTATTTTTGCCTGTTTTTCCTTCATTTTTTGCCGTCGTTTCACCGTTGGTCTTGATTGTGGTCCTCAGACATACCACTCACTGAAGTTGGACGAGAGGTTGCTGTGTCCGCTACAGAGGACCGCAGAGTCTGGGGACATGTTGCTCTGGGTCTCCGAGGCAGGAGACACTAAACTCGGGGGCGTCGAGGACTCATACCCGCTGCTGGCTCCGGGCGAAGTGTCTGCTACTGACAAAGAATCATGCACCTAAAAGAAATATGAACAAATCTGTCAAAAAACACTCTTAAAGATGACCACAATTTCGGCACAAAAGTTTCCACCATTTTGTCACAGAACAAAGGTGCCCAGTAGAAGTATATCTTAGCAGAGAGAAAACTGACCTTCATATGTTTTCTCAGAGAGCTGGGGTGTGTGTAGGACTTGTCACACTTCTTGCACAGATAGGGCTTGTCAGACGTGTGAACGTGCAGGTGTTTCTTGCGGTCACTGCTGTTGGCGAAGCGTCTGTCGCAGCCGAAGAAATCACACATGAACGGTTTCTCCCCTGGAAGAGAACAGAATGAGATTAGTTTAAATGTGTTGGTTGGTTTAAATACAGTCACGGTTGTTTTCGAATATCTGATACGATTTAGTTATAGGCCCTGCCGATAAAACCCAAAGTACATCAACAAATAAAAACATGGGAGAGTTATGGATCATTTTTGAAGGACACACGCAGTACACCAGCCTGGGGACATTTACCCATACACTTTCTAAACAACACCACTCAATATAAAACTCTAATCAGATTTCTCCAACTGAAGTTTATATCCATGAGATATTCAACCTGTAGACATCAAATCTAACTTTATTTATCACATGCGCCGAATACACTTTACCGTGAAATGCTTACTTACAAGCCCTTAACCAACAATGCAGTTCAAGAAGAGTTAAGATAATATTTACCAAATAAAGTAAAAACATAAAGTAAAAAAATGAATTAAACAATAACGAGGCTATATTTCGTTTTAAATTACCTGTGTGCGTTCTCTTGTGTATCTTCAAGTTCTCCGAGCGCGCAAAGACCTTGCTGCACGCGGGGAACGGGCACGCGAAAGGCTTCTCTCCGGTGTGCACCCTGATATGATTCACCAGCTTGTATTTGGCCTTGAACGATTTGTTCTCGCGCGGGCACTCTTCCCAGAAGCAGGTGTGGCTACTCTGCTCGGGCCCACCGACGTGCTCCACGGAGACGTGCGTAACCAGCTCGTGCATGGTGCCGTAGGTCTTGCCACAGCACCCGCTCGCCCCGCCGAGCTGGTCCGGGTCTATCCACTTGCAGATCAACTCTTGTTTGATGCACTGCTGCCGCATGAAGCGGAAGAACGCGGCTGGGTGATGATGGTGGTGAGCTGCCATGCCCATGTTGAGACCCATGGCCCCATATTGGCCGTAAGGGTCACTCCTTGGGCCAGAAACATGGTGATACTGGTCCGCTCTCCCGAATACCTCCCCTGGTAGTCCCAACCGGCCGCCCAGCACGTTAGCAGAGCCGTGGTGCTGGTCGTGCATCCCGGGAAAGAGGAGGTGTCCATGCCCGTGGCCCTGGCCCTCTACGTGTGAGTGATGGAGAGACCCAGCCATAGTCCTGAGGAGAGAGTGCTGATCGCTGGCAGGGGAAGAGTCTCCGAATCCCCGGTTGCGCAGGATAAAGTCCCGTGTGGAGTTGGCGTAGGATGGGCCATACCCGGGTCCCTGGGTGGTGATGTGGACCGACTCCATAAAGCTGGGGTCTCTCTCCTGCATCTCGACGGGTGAATGCACTGAGTGGTGCCTTTGGAACGCGCTCGCACTGACCCCTGTGCCTGATTGCTGGTGACCTCCTTCCAACAGCATCACAGCAGATGAATTGAACGACGCGCAAAGTAAATATTTGAACTGTAGGCGCGCGTAGAAAGCGGTTGAAGAAGTTTCCAAAAGCTCTAAATAAAAATATGTTTCTTTCTCAATATCTTGCTGCAAAACGCATGCCAGATCATTCCTAAGCACCCGAAGGAGAAAAAAACTTCCCAAGCTGTGAATGGATAGTTTTGCAGCAGTCTCAACAGGAATGTGCCAGGTAATTTACCCGGGAATGAATAAAGATCTTGTGGTGTATCTTCAGAAAGCTGTTTGTAATTATGACTGTTCACTACGACGTGAAAATGCTTATCCCAGGGTCTTCAATGGGCACTTCTTACCTCCCCTTTTTACACAACCCCGGGGGTTCACCAAACGCACTCTAATTGGCCACTGCAGCTCATACCGAGCCCAGCCATTCCACCAATTACAGGCAAGCGTCTCGTGACTAATCGATGCTTGCTCCGCCCATGTTTTATTATTATGGAAAGTCTTAACGGGAAAATTACAAATGTTAGGTGAAGTCTTGGAAGTGAAACTAGTCACTTCATTTAAAGTATATATTTTCACCCACACACACAACACACACAAGCGTTTAATACATTTTGCAAGCTTACCACATGTTATGGCAGATCAAAGCTCAAATCTGTTTTAACTGATACACCTCAACAATACAATTTCATTATGCCTAAATAAACCCCCCAAGGATATTTATGTTTAAAGTGAATAAGATGGACTTACAGCAAGGAGAAGAATGACCCTCCCAAAAAGTTCCATCGCTCCATGGTTACAGTTACGCACGGCCCTACCTCTTTGTCCCACTGGCCGACACCACAGGAGTGAGTCAAGTTCAAAGGCAGCCCTGCAGCTCTGGGGTTGGAGGGGAAAAAACAACCTTTCAGTCTGAGAGAATCAAGTGTCTCTATGGACACATAAAACATTAACCCTGTCCTGTTAGAGGCTCAGAGGAAAATACAAGAAAATAGTTATAGGACCAAAATAACATTGGAAATGTTTGACATCCGATTCCAAAATATTAGCAGAATCCTCAAGACTTGGCATCCCATGTTCCTTACTATCCACTCAATGTGTTAAACCATATAAAGAATCAAAAGTGGATATTCTGCAAGCGAATTATTTGATATTCTATTTTCAATTATGTGACAAAGTTTTATTTCTTACAATTCCATTTTTTTTTTTTGCATTTTGTAAATATATGGGTGTGGCCTCAACTATCCAATTATTTAGATAGAAAGGATATAGTTTATAACAAAATCAAACGTGGCAAAAGAAAACAACGTTTATTTTTGCTAATCGGGGGAGAAAAACCCCCATCAGCCAACATTGATTCAATTTGAAGTAAGCCTAGCTTCTCATGATAGGCTCTAGAGGGCATTGACATTATGCATATGTCGGCCCGGCCTATAGATGCCACAGATGTTCACTTGGCGAGCGTCCTCGTGCTTACCACTGGGGGGCGCATCTCAATAATACCGAGTATGTTCTCATCTCCTTTCCTTCGAATCCACTGATCTGAAAAGACTGGAGTGAGGAAAGAAATCCCCTTCATCCGCCCTATTGCTTTCTTGTGTTGTTCAGATCAGTGCCGCCTGAGCTGAGGAAGAGGTGATGAAGAGAGGACGCCATTTTACACCATTGGGATACAGTCATAGATCTGCCAGTTTTTCTTACAACTATGTGGGGACGGACCACCTGGTTCTAACCGGGTTTACGGCCAATTTACAGAATATGCCTCATGCTCCTCGGTAGTCCAAAACCTGGGCGGACCGCGTTAAGATCAACGTGGTTTCCCCAAATCAGCGCGGTTTCTACCTGCAGGACATAAAGGACAGAGAAAGGCGAGACAGCCAGCTCGAGGCCCGTCTCTACTACCATGCAGCGGCCGGGTGGTCGCCATCGCCACAATGGCCACTCTCTGCTCCGCAATAACAACTCCATGATCTCATACATCGCTTCTCCTCCGCCGCGCGCTGCCTCCACGGGCGCCTATGCGGAATACTCCACCAACAACAACAGGCCGATAAAGCCCGAGCTGGTCTGCAAATGGACGGACCACGAGCACCGTGACCGAACTTCAAAACAAAGGATATGCGACCAAACTTTCAGCTCCATGCACGAGCTGGTGGACCACGTAAGCACCGAGCACGTCGCTGGGCTCGAGCCCCTGAGCCATGTTTGTATGTGGGAAGAATGCCTGAGAGAAGGAAAGGCGTTTAAAGCCAAATATAAACTGATAAACCACATCAGGGTACACACTGGGGAGAAACCGTTCTCCTGCACTTTCCCAGACTGCGGGAAAGTGTTCGCTCGGTCGGAAAACCTCAAGATTCACACGCGCACGCACACAGGTATGTAGATTGTGTTCCATAAAGGACACTGGGAATGCCAACAAAGAACCTACCCTTTCATCTCCTTCATTCCATAGTGAAAGGTTATGTTATTCTTCATAGCGTCATTGGGCCTATACTATGGGACACCATTTCTAATTATATACAGTAGGTTAGTCACTGCTTGCCAGACAGGCAGAGCACGTCATCATGTTTACATGTTCCGCACACAGTCCTATTCAGGACGCTGCCTGTTTGTGGAGTAGTAGGCTACACTGTGTGGTGGGGTTTGGCCATTGACAAGAAGTGAAGGACCTTACAGGAGAGCCAGGGAAGCAAGCTGTAGAAAGGTGACGTTGTTGTCAAGCAGTGAAGTGACACTGTTTGACCTATTCTATGCAGCTACACCAACTCAAGGCTAGCAGATGGCGCATGGGACACACCGTAGGATGGACCTTGTATGTTGTGTTGAAGATGTTTAGTCCTGTGACTGATATCATGTGACGTTCTATTTCCTCCCCATAACACCTTTCACCTCTTTGTCTAGGTGAGAAGCCATTTCAGTGTGAGTTCCCTGGCTGCCTGCGAAAATTTGCCAACAGCAGTGACCGTAAGAAGCACTCGCAGGTCCACACCAGCGCCAAACCGTACGACTGCAAGTCCCACGGCTGCTTCAAGTCCTACACACACCCCAGCTCCCTCAGAAAACACATGAAGATCCACCTCAACGCACTCAAGTCTTCTCCTACCTCCGAACCCATAGACCTGTCATTCACAGGGATTCTTGGGAAACGTAGTTCCCGGGATTACGTAGCTTCACGGACTAACTGCTCGTCCTCCAGGCTGTCGCTGCCTCCGGCGGTGTCCAACATGAAGGAGTGGTACGTGTGTACCAGGACCGCAGGTCAGGGACAGAACTACCTCCAACTCACAGCAGACCAGATCAAGTCAGAACCATGTAGTGGCGATGAGGAGTATTATAGCACCACGTAGCAGCAGCACAATGCTTTGCATTATGGACTGTGTGAACTACAATGAATCCTAAAGACATGGATAGAAGCTGTAAGAACATAACATACGTCCCGTATCAGTATGGAGATGTGATTATTTAAAACATTTGTTTTATTTTTGAAATGTAACCTTTATTTAACTAGGCAAGTCAGTTAAGGTCAAATTCTTATTTACAATGACGGCCTACCCCGGCGAAACCCGAACGACGCTGGGTCAATTGTGCGCCGCCCTATTGGACTCCCAATCACGGCCGGATGTGATACAGCCTGGATTCGAACCAGGGACTGTAGTGACGCAACTCTTGCACTGAGATGCAGTGCCTTAGACAGCTGCGCCACTCGAGAGCAATGACCATAACATACTTCCCCTGTCAATATGGAGATGGACAGATGTAATGGAGACTTACTGTATGAGTGGATGTCTGGGCCAGTGTTCATAAAGCGTCATGTCAGAGTGCTGATCTGGGATCTGTTTAGCCTATCAGATCATAATGAATACTAGAGGGGACCAGATCATAGTGCTGGCCTGGGATCAGTTTACCCTTTTTTAATCATATTGAAAAAGATTTCATTAGACAAGGAGGACCTTATCCTTGATCAGCACTCTGAGACACTTCATGAGTACAGGCCCTGATGTCAGTGTATTATCTAATGAGAAGCCGTAGCCATGAAACATATTGCCATAAGAGATTAAAGACTACATCCCTCTGATTGACACCCAGGGGCCCGTATTCACAAAGCGTCTCAGAGGAGGAATGCTAATCTAGGATTTAAAAGACAAAACTGCTTTGTAAATACGGGGCCTGACCCGAGTTAGATTCTTAAAGACGTTTGAGGTGCGCTTGATTTACCTTTTGGGGTTGGCACTTTTATGATTAGTCTACTGGTTCCTGTGTACCAGGCAAACTAAATCAAGTGCATCTCAAGTATTTGACATATGTAATGGACTCAGTAATGGAAACATAAGATGAGATGGTTTGCTCCGTTCAATAACTGTCAGAAAGAATCTAAAGACTACTTCCAATGGAAGAAATGGATAACGTTCCCTTTACAGCAGCTCTGGCCCTGTAGAAGCCATGTCATGATGTAGTTTATTTACTTGGGTGTAAACCGTGATGGGTTTTCGTTGAATTCTGAATGTGAGAAATGTTGCCAGACCCTCGTGATGAGTCAGACTCTGTTTACATGTGACTGTACTGATCAATGTGGTGGTCGTTGCTGTGTTGACCTACAGTGACGAGGTTTATTCTATTTTACGGAACATTTATTATTGTGTTTAAATGTATTTTCTCAGCCTTTCATAGTGCCTCATTAAACCCTATTCCCACATTGATATAAGTCTGTTGTTTAGCTGTTAATTACCACACAATAGATTCATCCTATATCTATGCTAATAACAGCCGATTTCAGTCAGACATATATGTTTTCTATGTGGTCAAAGTGAATCGAATCTGTCTCTAAAAAATAATAATAAATCCTCATAATTTCACCCAGAAATAACAAGTAGTCATTGCTTGCATAAAGCAGTATTGACAACAGAATCATATTGGCGATATAAGGGGCCTCATCTTTCCCTCTGGGAAGCACTATGAGAAGCCTATTCACTTTGAAAGTTGAAAATGCTACTTTCTCCTTTGTATTATATACAGGAAGTGCCTTGTGAATGGTAGGAATCAACCAGATAAACAGACTTGAGTTAAAGTAGTTAACAGACAAACACCTACGGGTTGCAAGGTGTGTGTGGACCACAAGGCAGCTGCCAGTAAAGGAGTAAGAGGGGGCTTTTAAAGTGGAACCTACCAGGGGAATACCGTTCTGTTGTCCTAACACTGCTGAGCTGACAAGAATTGTTTTATGTGGCTGATTTGGACGCTGACTGCAAATAAGGTGACATTCTTAGACCCGGTGACGCCACTCTGTCTCAGTGGACATAGTCTGGATCCTAAATCACACCTTCCCTATACAGCCCATAGGAGTGGTCGAAAGTAGTGTACTATATAGGAAATAGGGGGCCATCTGAGATGAGCCCATAGCCTACAAAGTGTGAAAGAGAAAATAGCATAGCCTTTAGTCCCCTACCCATTCTCCATCAAATAGCATGGCCTTTAGTCCCCTATCCATTCTCCATCAAATAGCATGGCCTTTAGTCCCCTATCCATTCTCCATCAAATAGCATGGCCTTTAGTCCCCTATCCATTCTCCATCAAATAGCATGGCCTTTAGTCCCCTATCCATTCTCCATCAAATAGCATGGCCTTTA
>QNTS01008324.1:7688-19086 GCA_003317085.1 Hucho hucho | reverse complement strand
GGGTCAATGTGGAGGCTATATACAGGGGGTACCGGTACAGAGTCAATGTGGAGGCTATATACAGGGGGTACCGGTACAGAGTCAATGTGGAGGCTATATACAGGGGGTACCGGTACAGAGTCAATGTGGAGGCTATATACAGGGGGTACCGGTACCGAGTCAATGTGGAGGCTATATACAGGGGGTACCGGTACAGAGTTAATGTGGAGGCTATATACAGGGGGTACCGGTACAGAGTCAATGTGGAGGCTATATACAGGGGGTACCGGTACAGAGTCAATGTGGAGGCTATATACAGGGGGTACCGGTACCGAGTCAATGTGCGGGGGCACAGGTTAGTCGACGTAATTGACGTAATATGTACATGTAAGTAGGGGTAAAGTGACTATGCATCGATAATAAACAGAGAGTAGCAGCAGTGTAAAAATGTGAGGAGGGGGCAATGCGTATAGTCTGGGTAGCCATTTGACTACATGTTCAGGATTCTTATTGCTTGGATTTAGAAGCTGTTTAGAAGCCTTTTGGATCTAGACTTGGTGCTCCGGTACCGCTTGCCATGCGGTAGCAGAGAGAACAGTATATGACTAGGGTGGCTGGAGTCTTTGGCAATTTTTAGGGTCTTCCTCTGACACCACCTGGTATAGAGATCCTGGATGGCAGAAAGCTTGGCCCAGTGATGTACTAGGCCGTACGCATTATCCTCTGTAGTGCCTTGCGGTCGGAGGCCGAGCAGATGCCATACCAGGCGGTGATGCAACCAGTCAGGATGCTCTCGATGGTGCAGCTCTATAACGTTTTGAGGATCTCAGGACCCATGCCAAATATTTTCAGCCTCCTGAGGGTGAATTGGTGTTGTCATGCCCTCTTCACGACTCCCCAGGTGTGTTTGGACCATGATAGTTCGTTGGTGATGTGGACACCAAGGAACTTGAAGCTCTCAACCTGCTCCACTACAGCCCCGTAGATGAGAATAGGGGTGTGCTCGGACCTCCTTTTCCTGTACTCCACAATCATCTCCTTTGTGTTGATCACGTTGAGGGAGAGGTTGTTGTCCTGGCACCACACGGCCAGGTCTCTGACCTTCTCCCTATAGGCTGTCTCATCGTTGTCGGTGATCAGGCCTGTTGTGTCATCGGCAAATTGAATGATGGTGTTGGAGTCGTTCCTGGCCGTGCAGTCATGAGTGAACAGGGAGTACAGAAGGGGACTGAGCACGCACCCCTGAGGGGCCCCCATGTTGAGGATCAGCGTGGCGGATGTGTTGTTACCTACCCTTACCACCTGGGGGCGGACCTTCAGGAAGTCCAGGATCCAGTTGCAGAGGGAGGTGTTTAGTTCCAGGGTCCTTAGCTTAGTGATGAGCTTTGAGGGCACTATGGTGTTGAACGTTGAGCTGTAATCAAAGAATAGCATTCTCACATAGGTGTTTCTTTTGTCCAGGTGGGAAAGGGCAGTGTGGAGTACAATGGAGATTGCGTCATCTGTGGATCTGTTGGGGCGGTATGCGAATTGGAGTGGGTCCAGGGTTTCTGGGATAATGGTGTTGATGTGAGCCATGACCAGTCTTTCAAAGCACTTCATGGCTACAGATGTGAGTGTTATGGGTCGGTAATCATTTAGGCAGGTTGCCTTAGTGTTCTTGAGCATAGGGACTATGATGGTCTGCTTGGAACATATTGGTATTACAAACTCGGTCAGGGACAGGTTGAAAATGTCAGTGAAGGCACTTGCCAGTTGGTCAGCGCATGCTCGGAGTACACGTCCTGGTAATCCGTCTGGTTAAAAGGTCTTACTCACATCGGCTACGGAGAGCGTGATCAAACAGTCGTCCGGAACAGCTGGTGCTCTCATGCATGCTTCAGTGTTGCTTGCTTCGAAGCGAGCATAGAAGTCATTTAGTTTGTCTGGTAGGCTTGTGTCACTGGGTAGCTCGCGGCTGTGCTTCCCTTTGTAGTCTGTAATAGTTTGCAAGCCCTGCCACATCCGACGAACGTTCGAGCCGGTGTAGTAGGATTCAATCTTAGTCCTGTATTGACGTTTTGCCTGTTTGATGGCTCGTCGGAGGGCATAGCGGGATTTCTTATAAGCGTCCGGGTTAGAGTCCCGCTCCTTGAAAGCATCAGCTCTACACTTTAGCTCAGTGTGGATTTAAGGTAAAACGGATTTAAGTTTCCCTGCATGAAAGTCACTAGGAGCGTTGCCTCTGGATGAGCATTTTCTTGTTTGCTTATGGCCGTATGCAGCTCATTGTGGTCTTAGTGCCAGCATTGGTTTGTGGCGGTAAATAGACAGCTACGAGTAATATAGATGAGAACTCTCTTGGTAAATAGTGTGGTCTACAGCTTATCATGAGATACTTTACCTCAGGCGGCAAAACCTCGAGACTTCCTTAGTATTAGATTTTGTGCACCAGCTGTTACTGACAAATAGACACAGGCTGCCACCCCTTGTCTTACCGGAGGCAGCTGTTCTATCTTGCCGATGGACCGAAAACCCAGCCAGCTGTATGTTATCCATGTCGTCGTTCAGCCACAACTCTGTGAAACAAGATATTATAGTTTTTAATGTCCCGTTGGTAGGATAGTCTTGATCGGAGCTCATTCAGTTTATTATCCAATGATTGCACGTTGGCTAATAGGACTGATGGTAGAGGCGGATTACCCACTCGCTGTAGGATACTTACGAGGCACCCCGACCTACGTCCCCTATATCTCTGTCTCTTCTTCATGCGAATGACGGGGATTTGGGCCTTGTCGGGTGTCTGAAGTAAACCCTTTGCGTCCAACTCGTTAAAGAAAAAATCTTCATCCAGTATGAGGTGTGTGTGTCTGAGAGCGATCAGATAGATTATAAGCCCAACTCAAAGCCCCCTAGACTGGAACGCAGAGCTTAGGCCTCTCCACTCAAAGCCCCCTAGACTGGAACGCAGAGCCTCTCCATGCTTGACTCACTTACAGTAGCTCTCTAAATACTTAATGTTTAACAACTCCATTAAAGAGGCTAACAAGAGAAGAGAAAGTGAGAGTGAGAGAGACAGAAAAGCGAGTGAGAGAAAGAGAGAGACAGAGAGAGTGAGAGAGATTGAGGAGAGAGGGATGGAAATAGAGGAGTGTGAAATAGAGGAGTGTGAAAGAGAGGAGACGAGAGAAAAGACAGGAGATGAGAGTAGGAAAGATACAGTGAATGAGAGGAGATGAGAGAAGGAAAGCAACACTGTAGGTATCAACTGTGTGTGTGTGTGTGCCTGTGTGTGCATTCTCTCACAACACAGTTTGCCCTCTTAAATACTATTACCTCACATGGGGAGGGGAGAGTTACCCCTGACCCCTAGTTAGGGAGAGGTTGACCCCCGGTTGACCTCTGGACAGGGACAGGTCAGCCTGTTACTATAAAGGTCACATGATGAACAGCCTGCTGTCATCGTTCACACACACACACACACACACGCAGACACACACACACACACACACACACACACACACACACACACACACTGACTCAATACTTTTCTGTAAGTTATGTCGTCTCATATGGATGTTCTGTAACTGAAAGCCCTTTATGATAGAGAACAGGCCCAATCCCAACTCTTACGCTGGCCCAAGCCAACGCCCAATGGCAGGCTCTGCTCACACTTACTGGTCTGAGGCCGAACCACACGACTAACAACATTGGACAGTTTATGGAACACAAAGCCTTCACTATCTCATCCTGGAATATCCAAGGCCTGAGGTCATCTGTCTTTGGCCTAAAGAGCAGCAACCTGGACTTCACCAAAGAAATTAGAAATACAGACATTGTCATCCTCCAAGAAACATGGTATAGAGGAGATGGACCCACTAGTTGTCCTCTAGGTTACAGAGAGCTGGTGGTCCCATCCACCAAACTACCAGGTGTGAAACAGGAAAGATCACAGGGGATATGTTAATTTGGAGCAGACCTAACTCACTCAATTAATAATGTATCAAAACAGGAACATTTTACATTTGGCTAGAAATTCAAAAGGAAATGTCCTCCTGTGTGCTACCTATATCCCCCCCAATTGAATCCTCATACTTTAACGATGACAGCTTCTCCATCCTAGAGGGGGAGATCAACAATTTCCAGGCCCAGTGACATGTACTAGTCTGTGGCGACCTAAATGCCAGAACTGGACAAGAACCTGACACCCTCAGCACACGGGGACAAACACCTGCCTGGAGGTGGCAGCACTCCCTCCCCCATATGTCCCCCTTAGGCACAACTACGAAAACATAACCAACAAAAACGGGTCACAACTCCTGCAGCTCTGTCGCACGATGGGTATGTACATAGTCAATGGTAGGCTTTGAAGGGACTCCTATGGTAGGTACACCTATAGCTCATCTCTTGGCAGTAGTACTGTAGACTACTTTATCTTCTTTGGGAGCAGCGCACGAGGTGACGGTTTTCGAGAGCCTGGCGTGCCCAAAGTAAAATGCCTCCCATTCAGGCCCCGAAAATAGGATATGCACATATTTAGTACCATTGGATAGGAAACACTATGAAGGTTCTAAAAGTGTTAACATTTTGTCTGTGAGTATAACAGAACGGATATGGCAGGCGAAAACCCGAGGAATTTCTGTCCTGGAAAAAGTGGTTTTGACACATTGCCTCATTTGGAACCCCTCCCTTTTGAAAATGCCCATATAAGGGCATATGAATGCAGTACCTATCGCTTCCTCTGGATGTCAACAGTCTCCAGAAAGTGTTTTGATTCTTCTTAGCTGCTTTTAGATTGTAGAAGAAGACGAATAAGGAAGTGGCCACACAGATGTCAATAGAAGAAAATGCGCGTTCCCGGCTGGCGCGTTCTGTGGTTTTTTCCTTTCTTATCACCCAGTTTATATTCCGGTTGAAATATTATACAACATATACATAAAATAGTTCCTAAGGATACATTTACAATTATGTTTGATTGTTCTTGGACAAGTTTATAGGTATAAGTTGAACGAGTTCTCTTCACGTTTCAATGGAGGAGTCGACGCTGTATTTTGTCATTATAACACGCCAACCAAACGGAGATTTATGGATATAATACATTACTTTTTCTAACAAAAGAACAATGGATTGTCTTCATTGGACACTTGGGAAGCCCTCAGCAGAAGTTCTTCAAAAGGTAATTGATTTGTTTTCGCTGTGAAATGTGTTTTCTGTGAACCGTGAAGGCTTATGAATTTATGGTAATGGGAAAAATATGTGGGGTGCTATCCTCAAACAATCAAATGTGGTGCTTTCGCCGTAAAGCCTTTTTGAAATCTGACAACGCTGTGATATTGCCAAGAAGCAGAGCTTTTGATGACTATGCAACACTTGTATATTGATGCATGTTTAATAATTCAACTTTTGGATTTTGAATTTGGCGCCTTGCATTTCACCGGGTAGTGTCGGCTAGCGCCCCACCGTTCCCTAAGAAGTTATCACTGACCTCAACCCAGAGTCTCTCAGAGCGTTCAGTCAGCCCACTGACACCCTTATCAAATCACAGAGCAATACTCAATCACGAGGCATCAAAGCCAAAGGAACAGAATAAAGAAATGCTGTAGATAGAAGGAGAGTAGTGTGGAAACCTACCAAAAAACAACAAATTCAATCCCTTTTTCCAACTTCATGGACAAAATTTTTAAGGTAATAGTGAAGGTGTAAACTTGGCAGTAGACAACGCACAGACATGAAACTGAAACAGAAAGAATGATGCCTCACCTAAGGGAAGCATCAGGGAGTGTAGGCATGAGCCGCTACAGGCTCCTCTGCCTCAGACAGATCGCCAGGCTCCCCTGCCTTCCCCGGATTGCCAGGCTCCCTGCTATAGCCGGCTCGTCGGGCTTTCATGCCTTCACCGGATCGCCAGGCTCCCCTGTCTGTCACGTTCCCACGCATCAGCAGGGGTGACCGGTCCGCTCCTGATCCCTTTAGTTGGTGTCCTGCGCCTGGAGTCGAATGCGCTGGGGAGGGGGTACCGTCACGTATGCTCTCTCCAGCGCTCTATGTCGCCATGCTCCGGCGTCTCATCCGGACTGACAGGTTTCCTGCGCCTCAGCAGAGGTGACTGGTCCGCTCCTGATCCCCGGGATTGTTATTTTGGTCGGCGTCCTGCGGCTGGAGCCGCGCAGGCTGCTCGTTATGGCGCACACCTGTCACCATCGTTATGCGCACCTGCGAGTCATCAGACTCACCTGGACTCCATCACTTCCCTAATTACTTTCCTTATCCTGTTTGGGATCGGTGGACTGTGTAGGGTTCCAGCTACACAATGAATGGTCGTTTTGTTCGATAAAGTCCTTCTTTATATCCCAAAAACGCTGTTTAGTTGGTGCTGTTGAATTCAATAATCCACTTGTTCAACATGCAGACAAAAGAGTCTGAAAGTTGCCGGTAAAGTTCGTCCAAACAAGTCAAACGACGTTTCTTATTAATCCTCAGATACTCTAATATCTAAATAAACTATAATATTTCATACGGAGAGAACTATGCTCAATAGTAAAGGAAAAGAACGAAGAGCGCGCCCTCAATCACGCGCCTAAACAGTACTTTTGCCTTGGTGCTACTCTTGGAAAGATTACATGTACTTGTTCGTTTTTCCCCAAAAAAGCCTGAAACCTTGAATAAAGACTGTTGACATCTAGTGGAAGCCATAGGAACTGCAATCTGGGAGCGGAAATTGGATGTTTCAATAGCTTTGCATTGAAAGAGCCAGGGAGCTCCCAATCACCTGCTATATCAGTTCTGTTATACTCACATACATTATGTTAACAGTTTTAGAAACTTCAGAGTGTTTTCAATCCAATACTACCAATTATATGAATATCCTAGCTTCTGGGCCTGAGTAACAGGCAGGTTACTTTGGGCATGTCAGACAGGCGGAAATTCAGAAAACTTGACCCTAGCCCGTAGAGGTTATATATGTCACTCCCTTTGTGTCCTTCCCCAGGTGTCATTGTTTCTGTTTTAGTTTCATGACTGCGCGTTGTTCGTGTGTTCTTGTTTTGTATTATGTTACGTTTATTTATTAAAACAATACCTTCTCGAACATGTGAACTTTCATGCGCCTTAATATAAAACGTATGTATGCCATCTGTAAATACGAATAAAATTGTTAAATTACGAGCCTAGTTAGTTTAGCCACAGAAAAAGTGGAAGCCTTTCCTCTAGCCATGATTGGCTGAGATAATGAGTGGGCTGGACATGCCGAGAGATGAGTTTGGATTGGTCTGCCATATAGCACACGTCTGTCTATTTGAGATGGTCAGTATGTCTGGGTAATCGTGTCAAACGCAGCTTTTAAAAAATATATATGGCATATTAAAACTGCATGAACCTAATGTCAAGGTAAAGTGTACGCTCTACACTTTCTGGAGGACCGAGTTTTGAAATCAATGGAATTCGAGTATGATAGCTAAGGAGATGGAGAAAACACCAGTCTGGATTACATTGTATATGGCATCAGACAGGAGACGCGTCCAACCATGATGTATACTGGTAAAATAGTCTAGCTAGCTACATTTTCAGATATTATACATTTCTAATTTTGACAGAAAGTGGTTTCATTTTCAGGTGAACAGTTAGCTAACTAACGTTAGCTGGCTGGGTGGCTAGCTAATGTTGTGTATGATCTTATTCTTCGTATCTCAGACACATTTGCTTGACTAGTTATAGACATAGAACCTGGTTGGTTAGCTATCTGCAGATTCATGCAGGGTAGTAACGTCATGAGTTGTGATTATGGTCCATTGTTTAGCTAGCTAGCTAGCTAGCTCCATGCAAGTATCCATTTCAATAGAATGTCACAGCAACTGTTGATAGACGTACTAACTGGTAAATTCACTCTGGCTATCTACTCCGATTTCAGACCACGGGTAAGATAGTCTAGCTAGCTACATTTTCAGATATTATTCTTTTGTATCTCAGACACATTTGGGGCGCCAGTTAGCCTAGTGGTTAGAGCGTTGGACTAGTACCAGAAAAGTTACAAGATCGAATCCCCGAGCTGACAAATGTAAAAATCTGTCGGTTCTGCCCCTGAACAAGGCAGTTAACACACTGTTCCTAGGCTGCCATTGAAAATAAGAATTTGTTCTTAACTGACCTGCCTAGTTAAATAAAGGTAAAATAAATGTAGCTAGCTAGCTACATATCTTAACAAAAGACTCCACTATGATTTTGACAAAGTATTTACATTTTAAGTTAGTGTACTGTTAGCTAGCTAGCTAACGTTAGCTGGCTGGCTCGCTAACTAACGTTACGTCATGCATTGGGATTCATTGTTTCCCCAGCTAGCTATCTAGCTACATTTCTTAACAAAGACTTAGGGATCATTGGGGCGCTAGCACCCCATTCCCGACACTACCCGGGGAAATGTAAAGCGCCAAATTCAAAATCCAAAAGTTGAATTTTAAAACATTCATCAATATACAAGTGTTGCATAGTCATCAAAAGCACAGAGTCTTGGCAATATCACAGCGTTGTCAGATTTCAAAAAGGCTTTACGGCGAAAGCACAACATTTGATTGTTTGAGGATAGCACCTCTCATATTTTATGCATTAGCATAATTCCATAACCAGCGCGGGTCTCACAAAACACATATAAGAGCTAAAATAAATCGCTTACCTTTTGATGATTTTCTGCTGAGGGCATTCGGAAGTGTCCAAGCAAGACAATTCATGTTTCTTTTGTTAGAAAAAGTCATTGTTTATATCCATAAATCTCCGTTTTGTTGGCGCGTTATATTTAGAATATCCACCGTCGGGTCGCCCGTTGTACAGTGAAGAGAAAGCGTTCAAATTATACCTATCAGCTTTATCCAAGCAAATCAAACATCATTTATAATGTATCCTTAGGTATCCTTTTATGTATATTAACGATTATATTTCACACGGATAGTATCCTAAATGATATAAATGGTAAATAAAGAGGAACGCGCACACGGTCTCGTGCACCAAAAACTATATTGACTTCCTGGGTCCTCTTACCAATTCTTCTTCTATAAGGCTCTGTTCCATGATAAAGCCATGAAACACTGTCTAAAGACTGTTGACATCTAGTGGAAGCCATAGGTACTGCAATCTGGGAGCTATTTCACTGAGAATCCCATAGGAAGACATTAAAAGTGAGGGTATGTCACAAAAAAATAATTTCTGGACAGAAATTCCTCGGGTGTTCGCCTGCTATATCAGTTATGTTATACTCACAGACATTATATTAACAGTTTTAGACACTTCAGAGTGTTTCCCATCCAATAGTACTAATTATGTGCATATCCTAGTTTCTGGGCCTGAGTGGCAGGCATTTTACTTTGGGCATGTCAGACTCTCCAAAACCGACACCTCTGCTGCCGCTCCCTAATAGGTTAAGAGTGCCAGAGCGCAGAATAACTGATGCATTTTTTAACGCTCAACACCCGTTGAATATGTCCGGTGTCAGTAAATGTCGGAAACAAAGCGTAATTCAATTGTTGCCAGCAGCACAGTTACAGTCACCAACTCTCAGGATAACATGAAAACAGCCTAACCAGCTCTGCTAGGGGGAGTAAAATGGGCAGAGTGGGGTGTTCTCTCATTATGAGTCTGGAAGTAGCTAGCCAATGTTAGCCCGTTAGCTTGGGTGCTTGACAGCCGTTGTGAGGTCAGAGCTTTCGGAACAACCCTACTTATTGACCAAAGCGTCCGGTGTGCTCTCTGAACGCGAAACGCTCTGAATTTACGAACGAACAATCTGACAGCACAGTTGCAGTCACCAACGCTCTGGATAACATAACAGCTTAAGATTCATACTGAATTAAATATTACCACTAACTTTTTAAAATCATATCTATCTTTATTTCCAAAACACAATTCAATACAATCACAAATGCTTTTTTTTGTCTTTCACTAATTTTAAGCATCTTAACACTTTCGTTTTCTTCAATAAAAAAAAGTGTAATGTGCTCAACTTGCTATTGGCTCAACTTACCGCAAGGCAACATTTTTTGACAATATTAGCCCACACAGCTACCAGGACGCACATTTATGCTAGGTTTAGTACCTCATACCTCATATTGAAACATATAGATGTGGAGAACAATCTTTAAATTATCTACTGTGGTTTAGATACAAGCATCGTGACTCCTGTAAGACAATAAATGAATTTAACTTGGTGAAAATATGTTTTTTTACATTTAACTTGCTTACGGGTTCTTCCATAACAGATTCCATGAAATACATTTGGTCAAATTATTCATTTGTGTGTCCTAGAAATAAGAGTGGCTCAACTTACCCCTTTGGCTCAACTTACAATCCATGATAGTTTTTGCATCTTTAGATCTCCCCTCGTTCCTACTGTCTAAAGGATATTTCCATCTCTGTCCATTAAAAACCAAATACGGTGCATATTTTATTTGTTCCCGCAAAAAAAGCATTTTGGATCACTTGATCGTAGGCCAAAAATATGAAGAAATAACTTATCAATTATTTTATCAACAATTATCAACATTTTAAGCTAAACATACTGATCTGTTCCATCAGCCGTATTAATTGACATGGCGTTTAACTCCACTACACTACTATGATACCTCCACCACACTACTATGATACCGCCACTACACTACTTTGATACCTCCAGTACACTACTATGATACTTTTATCACACTTCTATGATACCTCAAGTACACTACTATGATACTTTTACCACACTACTATGATACCGCCACTACACTACTATGATACCTCCACCACACTACTATGATACTTTTACCACACTACTTTGATACCACCAGAACATTACTTTGATACCGCCACTACATTACTTTGATACCTCCACTACATTACTTTGATACATCCACTACATCGCCTTGATACCTCCACTACATCGCTTTGATACCTCCACTACATTACTTTGATACCTCCACTACATTACTTTGATACCTCCACTACATCGCTTTGATGCCTCCACTACATCGCTTTGATACCTCCACTACATTACTTTGATACCTCCACTACACTACTTTGATACCTCCACTACACTACACTACTTTGATATCTCCACTTCACTACTTTGATACCACCACTTCACTACATTGATACCTCCACTACACTACTTTGATACGTCCACTTCACTACTTTGATACCGCCACTTCGCTGCTTTGATACCTCCACTACACTACACTACTTTGATATCTCCACTTCACTACTTTGATACCGCCACTACACTACACTACTTTGATATCTCCACTTCACTACTTTGATACCTCCACTTCACTACTTTGATACATCCACTACACTACTTTGATACCTCCACTACACTACTTTGATACCTCCACTTCACTACTTTGATACCTCCACTACACTACTTTGATACCTCCACTACACTACTTTGATACCTCCACTACACTACTTTGATACCTCCACT
>QNTS01008323.1:18525-30346 GCA_003317085.1 Hucho hucho | reverse complement strand
TGTCCGGGCCTCTGGCAGTCTCTATGGGGGTGCCACAGGGTTCAATTCTTGGGCCGACTCTCTTCTCTGTATACATCAATGATGTCGCTCTTGCTGCTGGTGATTCTCTGATCCACCTCTATGCAGACGACACCATTCTGTATACTTCTGGCCCTTCTTTGGACACTGTGTTAACTAACCTCCAAACGAGCTTCAATGCCATACAACACTCCTTCCGTGGCCTCCAACTGCTCTTAAACGCTAGTAAAACCAAATGCATGCTTTTCAACCGTTCGCTGCCTGCACCTGCCTGCCCGACTAGCATCACTACCCTGGATGGCTCTGACCTAGAATACGTGGACAACTACAAATACCTAGGTGTCTGGCTAGACTGTAAACTCTCCTTCCAGACACACATTAAACATCTCCAATACAAAATGTAATCTAGAATCGGTTTTCTATTTCGCAACAAAGCCTCCTTCACTCATGCTGCCAAACTTGCACTAGTAAAACTGACTATCCTACCGATCCTCGACTTCGGCGATGTCATCTACAAAACAGCTTCCAATACTCTACTCAGCAAACTGGATGCAGTCTATCACAGTGCCATCCGCTTTGTCACCAAAGCCCCTTATACCACCCACCACTACGACCTGTATGCTCTAGTCGGCTGGCCCTCGCTACATACTCGTCGCCAGACCCACTGGCTCCAGGTCATCTACAAGTCCCTGCTAGGTAAAGTCCTGCCTTACCTCAGCTCGCTGGTAACCATAGCAGCACCTACCCGTAGCACTCGCACCAGCAGGTATATCTCACTGGTCACCCCCAAAGCCAATTCTTCTTTTGGCCGCCTTTCCTTCCAGTTCTCCGCTGCCAATGACTGGAACGAACTACAAAAATCGTTGAAACTGGAGACACTTATCTCCCTCACTAGTTTTAAGCACCAGCTGTCAGAGCAGCTTACAGATCTCTGCACCTGTACATAGCCCAACCAACTACCTCATCCCTTACCGTAGTCATTTATTTATCTTGCTCCTTTGCACCCCAGTATTTTTACTTTGCACATTCATCTACTGCACATTTACCATTCCAGTGTTAAATTGCTATACTGTAATTACTTTGCCACCATGGCCTATTTATTGCCTTATGTTCCTTATCCTACCTCATTTGAACACATTGTATATAGATTTGTTTTTTTTCCTACTGTATTATTGACTGTATGTTTGTTTATTCCATGTGTAACTCTGTGTTGTTGTATGTGTCGAACTGCTTTGCTTTATCTTGGCCAGGTCGCAGTTGTAAATGAGAACTTGTTCTCAACTTGCCCACCAGGTTAAATAAGGGTGAAATAAAAAATAAAATAAAATCTAAGTTTGACTGTGACCTCTCCAGCTTGCTGTTAATAAACAATGATTCATTTAAGATTGACTTCGAGTGTCCCATATGCAGAGTTTAATATTTTCTTTACATTTTTGTTATTTATTTTGTTGTTTATTTTGTTGTTTATTTGCATGCAATTTCCATAAAAAAAATATTTGTTGAAAAGTAATGTAAATGTTATTGTCATTGTCACGCCCTGACCAGTATGAGCCTGTTTATGTCTCAATTTGGTTGGGTCAGGGTGTGAGTTGGGGTGGGCATTCTAGGTTCTTTTGTATTTCTTTGTTTTGGCTGAGTATGGCTCTCAATCAGGGACAGCTGTCTATCGTTGTCTCTGATTGGGAACCATACTTAAGCAGCCCTTTTTCCCTCCAGTGTTTGTGGGAAGTTGACTCTGTTAGGGTGTATGTTGCTGTTGGTGTGACACCATTTGAGCTTCGGGCGTGGTTTTGTTTTGGTGAGTTTAAAAAATAAACATGTTTTTCTCAACCTGGCACGCTGCGCCTTGGTCGATTAATGAAGATCGTGACAGTCATGTACTTGCAGGCTTATCACACAGTGCAATGGCTACAAAAGTCACATATCAAATAAGTATCATAGAAAAGCAATCAAATAAGTGAAGTAAATAACTTTTGCCCTGTAGCACTTATATCTGTAAGTATTAAAGTGAATTAATTAACTATGAAGTGATTTGAAAGGCTTGTAATGACACACATCAACACCATCATCCCTGACACCCTAGACCCACTCCAATTTGCATACCACCTCAACAGATCCACGCAATGACGCAATCTCAATTGCACTTCACACTGCCCTCTCCCACCTGGACAAGGAAATTAACTACAGTATTTGAGAATGCTGTTCATTGACTACAGCTCAGCGTTCAACACCATTGTCCCTTCAAAGCTCATCACCAAGCTAGTGACCCTGGGACTGAACCCCTCCCTCTGCAACTGGATCCTGGACTTCCTGACGGGTTGGCTCCAGGTAATCAGGGTAGGCAACAACAACTCCGCCACGCTGACCGTCAACACGGGGCCCCTCAGGGGTGTGTGCTTAGTTCTGTCCAGTACTTCTTGTTCACCCAGGACTGCATGGTCGTGCACGACTCCAACACCATCAAGTTTTCTGACGACACGACAGTGGTAGGCCTGATCACCAATGGCGATGAGTCAGTCTACAGGGAGGAGGTCAAAGACTTAGCGGTATGGTGCCAGGACAACAACCTCTCCCTCAACGTCAGAAAGACCAAGGAGCTGATCGTGGACTATAGGAGAAAGAGGGGAGAGCACACCCCCATCCACATCGACAAGGCTGTAGTGGAACGGGTCGAGAGCTTTAAGTTCCTTGGTGCCAACATCACTAAGGACTTAACATGGTCCACACACACCCGCGCAGTCATGAAGAGGGCACAGCAGCTTCTCTTCCCCCTCAGGAGGCTGAAAAGATTTGGACTGGGCCCTCAGATCCTCAAAAAGTTCTACAGCTGCACCATCGAGAGCATCTTGATTGGCTGCATCACCGCTTGGTATGGCAATTGCACGCCCTTGACAGCAAAACACTACAAAGGGTGGTACATTATAGGGGCCAAGCTCCCTGCCATCCAGGACCTCCATACCAGGCGGTGTCAGAGGAAGGTCCAAAAAATTGCCCAAGACTCCAGCCTCCCAAGCCATAGACTGTTCACTCTACTACAGTCCGGTAAATGGTACCGGAGCATCGGCTCTCGGACCAACAGGCTCCGAGACAGCTTCTACCCCCAAGCCATAAGACGGCTAAATAGCCAGACTGCTAAATAGTCAATTAATGGTACACCAACTATCTGCACTGACCCTACTCACACTCTTTATATACACACCATATACACACACTCACTCACACACACTACACCGTCACTCCTACACAAATCCCTCACACATTCAAGCACTACATACGCACACACCCACAAAAAACACACACATGCATTCTGACACAACACAAGCACACATACATACACATACATACACACTTTTACACACATCATACATTTTTTTACTCTGATTATTAGCTATCTGGATGCGTAATCACTTTACCCTGCCTTCATGTAAATATATACCTCACGTATGTCGTGCCTCTGCACATTTATCTGGTATTGGTACTCCCTGTATACAGTGGCTTGTGAAATTATTCCCCCCCATTTGCATTTTTCCTATTTTGTTACCTTACAACCTAGAATTAAAATAGATTTTTTTTGGGGGGGTTTGTATCATTTGATTTACACAACATGCCTACCACTTTGAAGATGCAAAATATTTTTTATTGTGAAACAAACAAGAAATAAGACAAAGAAATTGAAAACTTCAACTTGTGTAACTATTCACCCCCCCTCCCCCAAGTCAATACTTTGTAGAGACACCTTTTGCAGCAATTACAGCTCCAAGTCTCTTGGGGTATGTCTCTATGAGTTTGGCACATCTAGCCACTGGGATTTTTGCCCATTCTTCAAGGCAAAACTGCTCCAGCTCCTTTAAGTTGGAAGGCTTCCCCTGATGTACAGCAATTTTAAGTCACACCACAGATTGGATTGAGGTCTGGGCTTTGACTAGACCATTCCAAGACATTTCCCCTCAAAACACTCAAGTGTTGCTTTAGCAGTATGCTTAGGGCCATTGTCCTGCTGGAAGGTGAACCTCCGTCCCAGTCTCAAATCTCTGGAAGACTGAAACAGGTTTCAAGAATTTCTCTGTATTTATCGCTATCCATCCTTCCTTCAATTCTGACCAGTTTCCCAATCCCTGCCGAGGAGCATCATTAAAAAAGGTTTGTGAACAAGCGTTTCACTGTAAAGTCTACCACAGTTGTATTTGGCGCATGTGATAAATCACATTTTATTGTATTTGGCGCATGTGATAAATAACATGTTATTGTATTTGGCTCATGTGATAAATGTCATTTTATTGTATTTGCTCAGCTTGGAACCAAACTGGTTTAACGCCAATCCCCCAAAATAGTGGTTCCATGCTCTGCCCCCCTCACATGCACGCGCGCACACGCAAACACAATCGCTGCACAAATGTAGCCTATCGTTACAGCTGTATACGTTGATGAATTGTCAAAACGCAAGTCACAGAAATAAACTGCGGTTCACACTAGAATTTGTGTGCGCCTGTCTTTGCGCGCCAATGCTGATGACTGGTCATTGATGAACCTTAGGACACCTTTTTGGTTCTGAAGCAAGAATTTGCTGTAATACCGAAGGCCTATGTTATTGACCAGATCGAATAGACAAAGGTAGAAATATAAAATGAAAATGGTAGGGTATACCTGTTTATTAAAATATGTATTTGTCCCATTTAGTTTCACACACACGACCTCCCAAAACCTTCTCGCGACTGACCCCCCACTTTGACAACAACTAGCTCACGCTACTTGTGTTGGTTGACAGTTTGCTTCTCCATTCAGAGAGCCTAGTGTGCATTTCACTATCCAATCTGTTGCATGTTTTTTTTCTTCAAACTACTGTCTCTGGCTGTGTGGAGAGTGACAAACCATTACAAAACCTGGCCAGATCATTTCAAGTCATCAATCTCAAGGCAAAGGCTCCAAGTCCAATTCAAGTCTCAAGTTAACTTCTATCAAGTCGAGTCTCAAGTCATCAAATTTGTGACTGAGTCCGAACCGACCAATGTTAGCACGCTATCTAGCTAAGTAACTTCGCTAACAAGGACACAATCAGATAGCAAACTAGCCAACTTTACAGCATACAGTATATCATAATTTAGCTAGCTAGCAACGGTCAAGTTCATGTTTCTAGCTAGCTAGCTAACATTCGCAAGCCATTGAACGTTAGCAAACTGCGTAGGTAAGTTCTCCGGGGAAGCCAGGGGGAAAAAAGCCATATTACAACCTATGTGTTGTGGTAATTGGGTTGTTTGCTCTATAACCTGTTAGTTCATTTGCCTTGCCACCGTGATATACTGTATAGGCCTAAGGTCGAGACAACATCTGTCCGGTGAAGTCCACAAAGCAGATTGCATGTAACAAACAGTTACATGACCTACAGCATGGTCAAGCAAGTTAATGTTTCCGACATTTTCAGACTACTAAACAACTATTGATTTAGAACCATGGGGTGTTACAGCAAATCGCAAAGAAAACAGGAGCTGCCTCCACTATTCCAGCACTATTTCAATTTCAACATTTCACCATCCTCAAATCACCTATGCTTAGTCTCATACAGTGATTTTGTCCATATGCTAAATATGATGTGGCTATCTATGGTACTGATTTCTGTGTGTATGTGTACACTCTTTTAGTTTTTGTTGTCCTAGGCTACCAGGCTAAAAAGCATGCTCGCTAGCCTAACTTCCTTTCCTGCTAGTTAACATTAGCCTACTACATCTAGCTACATATTGAACTTCCATCCTTTCAGGCCAGGGGAACAATGTATGAATTTATGGTTGGTTGGATAAGAATTGCTGTTATACAATCATTGGCCAGTAGAGATAATTAAGTAAAACCACAAGTCCAAATCCCTATCTCCATTCATGTCTAATTTAGGAAAGGGACCATTTTAGCTAGATAGCCACCTGAGGACAACGACACAACGAGATGCAGCAATTCTAGTATTTTCTGTAAATTACATTTTGCTTTTGATGTGATGTGATTGGTGTGAAGCCAAATCCAAACTCGCTTCCCTTGACACTTTTATTTGGTGCGCCAGGACCATTGACAGTTGAGCTCGCTCGGATTAGCTCAACGCTGATTGGCTATTATTTTATACTTTTTTATCAAGGGAGGCCAAATGCTCGCTGGCTTCCCTTGCATTCAATGCTATGAGCGGCAACAATGTCATACTATTTTCGAACAGACAGCATCAGATAGATGGGCTACACATACAAAGGGGCGCTGTTTCGCTCGCTCAGATGCTTTTTCCAGTGAGATTCACTAAATAAACATCTAGGAGCAACAACAGCTCAGTCGCGAAGTGGTAGGCCACACAAACTCACAGAACTGGACTGCCGAGTGCTGAAGCACGTAGTGCGTAAACATCGTCTGTCCTCGGGTTGCAACACTCACTACCGAGTTCCAAACTGCCTCTGGAAGCAACTTCAGCACAATAACTGTTTGTCCGGAGCTTCATGAAATGGGTTTCCATGGCCGAGCAGCCGCACACAAGCCTAAGATCACCATGGGCAATGCCAAGTGTCGGCTGGAGCTGTGTAAAGATCTCCACCATTGGACTCTGGCAGTCTGACGGACGAATCTGGGTTTGGCAGATGCCAGGAGAATGCTGTCTACCCAAATGCATAGTGCCAACTGTAAAGTTTGGTGGAGGAGGTATAATGCAATAATGGTCTGGGGCTGTTTTTCATGGTTCGTGTTAGGCCCCTTAGGTCCAGTGCTACAGCATTCAGTATATTTAGAATGTACTGTTTAGCAAAAACAAATGCAGTAAGCAACAAATATCAGCATATTAGGCTCATCCTACTGAGAATGCACACGAAACGCGCTGTAGCCTACACATAGCCTACACAGGCCTCTTGGACTAGCGCCCAGTGGACCTGCAGTCTAAGTACAATGTAGGTACACTACTCTAGTTTAGGCCTGAACAAACACAGCTGTATTTCTGCCTGCTTGAACGGAAATAGCTCAAATACACATGAAAACATGAAATGACCCGGTGAACATCACTTAGCAATGCAAAAAAAACAACAACAATATAACTTCAAAAAATGGGTCAATCTTTCCTTTAGTGATAGATGCCACAGTCCTCAGTTGCTGACAGCGTACAATACCACATAGTTCCTTTCTTGCTTGTTTTATTTCAAGCTACTCAGTAGATGAAAACATGAGGATTAGGATTTGGATGTTTCATGCTGTTCCTTTACAATTCCTTTTTTTGTTGTTGCATTCAGTCATACATTCAGTGTATAGCTGACACTGTAAATGTCCATTGTTTCAGTAAACAGAAAGACTAACAAGCTAAACTAACACATCTCCAGGCCCGGGGTTCATTAGCAATATGTGTACCTCCTCACCCCCACCCATATATCCTTATATAACCTGTTTTCTCCCTCTTGCTGTGAGCACCACCTGTCACACACACACACATCCACATGCGCAGAAACACACACACACACACTTCCAATATTGTTCTCTCTCTCCAAGCCGATAGTCTGCGCTCCAGTTTTCTTAGAGTCTGCTGCTGTGCCTACTGATCGGGTAAAAAGAGTTGAGGTGAAAAAAGCAGGTAGCAGGTTTCGTTGTCACCCACCCTGTGTTTTCTGATCAGTGTTAATGAAGGAGAGGAGACCTGACACCCTAAGTATCAAGTGTCTCAGAGTAGTAACGTAATCTATTTTATCTTATACACTTTGATCTAAAATAGAAAACAGATCCCAGATCAGCTCTCCCTGTTGTCCATGTAATCTTATACACTTTGATCTAAAAGAGAAAACAGATCCCAGATCAGCATTCCTACTTTAGGATGCTTGATACATGGTTCAGATGGTTCTTCAGGTAAAACAGATCCCTGATCAGCATTCCTACTTTGGGATGCTTGATACATGGTTCAGATGGTTCTTCAGGTAAAACAGATCCCTGATCAGCATTCCTACTTTGGGATGATTGATACATGGTTCAGATGGTTCTTCAGGTAAAACAGATCCCAGATCAGCATTCCTACTTTGGGATGATTGATACATGGTTCAGATGGTTCTTCAGGTAAAACAGATCCCAGATCAGCATTCCTACTTTGGGATGATTGATACATGGTTCAGATGGTTCTTCAGGTAAAACAGATCCCAGATCAGCATTCCTACTTTGGGATGATTGATACATGGTTCAGATGGTTCTTCACGCTGAAAGTAGTCAATGGACCAAAATAAACTGTCTATCCTATAAAATACTCTATAACCTTGGCCACCACAAACTAACAATCAATGGAAGTGATGGGGTCAAGTGGGTTCGATTCCCGCTGGGGCCACCCATACATAAAATATACACATGCTTGACTGTAATTCACTTAAGATAAAAGTGTGGAAAAGTGCTAAATGGAATATATTATACTGAATCAGTCACCGTATTATTTTCCAGTCAGACCAGGAGGGGGCAGAATGTGGTTGCCAGGACAGATCACCTCTCCTGCCAGGAGAGGAAGGCTACATCCCAAATGTCTCCCTATTCCCTTCAAAGAACCCATAGGGCTATGGTCAAAGGTAGTGCACTACATATGGAAAAGTGTACCATTTGGCGCATTGGACGCAGCCGAAATGTCAGTACCACCGAGAGGGCAGTGAAAACAATGAGAGTCTGCTTGGCATGCGAACTCATCTCAGTGTGTGAAAGGGCACTGTTAGCAGGTAGACTGTTTGAATAGGACACATTCCCCTCACATGGCCTTCTAATCAGAGTGTTGGCCACTTGGCCGCTTGTAAGAAGTTTGAGTCATCATGATTCTTTACCTCTCAGAACACTTCCCTGGTTCTTTACCTCTCAGAACACTTCTCTGGTTCTTTACCTCCCAGAACACTTCCCTGGTTCTTTACCTCCCAGAACACTTCCCTGGTTCTTTACCTCCCAGAACACTTCCCTGGTTCTTTACCTCTCAGAACACTTGTCTGGTTCTTTACCTCCCAGAACACTTCCCTGGTTATTTACCTCCCAGAACACTTCTCCGGTTCTTTACCTCTCAGAACACTTCCCTGGTTCTTTACCTCTAAGAACACTTCTCTGGTTCTTTACCTCCCAGAACACTTCTCTGGTTCTTTACCTCCCAGAACACTTCTCTGGTTCTTTACCTCTCAGAACACTTCTCCGGTTCTTTACCTCTCAGAACACTTCCCTGGTTATTTACCTCTCAGAACACCTCCCTGGTTCTTTACCTCTAAGAACACTTCCCTGGTTCTTTACCTCTCAGAACCCTTCCCTGGTTCAAAACTAGTAGTGGAGAGAGAGATAGAGAGAGAGAGAGCGAGGGTTGTGGAGGATGGTAAGGTCCAGAGGGAGGGAGAGAGTGGTTGAGGGAGATTGATACTGTAAATGGGAGGATGATAACAGAGGGACAAAGAGAGACGGATGGAGGGAACGGAGGGATTGAGATAGAGGGAGGGATTGAAAAGAGGGACAAAGAGAGAAAGAGATGGAGGAAAAGAGAGAGGAGAGTTAGTCAGAGATAATGGCGGTGGTGATAGAGAATTCATAGCATGTAGCAGGGACGGACTGTGACCAGAAATTGGCCCTAACATTTCTAACACACCGGCCCATTTTTTTTTCATTGAAGCCCCCATTTTTAGCTTAGTAATGATCATTTTGCACTAAGCCCATAATATAGACAGGCACAATTGGCTTAAAATGAGCCCATCTGGTATTTGCACGAATTGCCCTTTATTTAGCCAGTCCATTTCTGACTATGAGCACTGAACACATCCCCTCTGCACCTGTTAGGAGATTATGCTCTCTGTCTCTCTACCCTGAGGGACTATCAGCTCTCTGCTGACTGGACAGAGACAGGAGGAGAGGACACTCACCATAGGTCTATTACACATACCCTGAATAACATGACGAACTTACCAACATTCTTATCTTGTATTAAGACAATGGTGTTAAATATACTTTCAGTTTTAGAGGTGTTTTCCTGTAACAATTTCCTCTCACCATCAACTTCTGATAATGCCCTACTTATAGTTCTGATTATTATTTAAGCAATAAGGCCCGAGGAGGTGTGGTATATTGGCCATATATCACAAACCCTTGAGGAGCCTTATTGCTATTATAAACTGTTTGCCAACGTCATTAGAGCAACAAAAATAAATGTTTTGTCATACCCATGGTATACGGTCTGATATACCACGTCTGTCAGCCAATCAACATTCAGGGCTCGAACCACCCAGTTAATAATCTGTATTATAGAATAGAGCTAAATCTCCTGGTCCCCAGCCTGTCTATTCTAATCACTGCAGCCCATCTTTGGTTTGATGTGATCACACACCGCAGCCCATGCACCTGCTCACCTCGCTCGGGTGACAGGATAAGTCATTTCCTGTGATATGAATCATGGGGAGAGGTAGAGGTGTGGGGGATTATAATTAAAAAGCCTCAATAAAATATCTAACCTCTCTCTCTCTCACACTTTGTTTCTCCCCCCTCTCTCTCTAGGCCATCACTCTCTATCCTCCCCCCCTCTCTCTCTAGGCCTTCACTCTCTCCACTCCCTCCTCTCTCTCTAGGCCATCACTCTCTATACTCCCCCCCCTCTCTCTCTCTAGGCCATCACTCTCTCCACCTCCTCTCTTCACATTGAAAATGGAGTCCTTGCTCATGATGCCAATGTGTTGGTGTGTTTAATTTATGTGTATGTACAGTGAGGGAAAAAAGTATTTGATCCCCTGCTGATTTTGTACGTTTGCCCACTGACAAAGAAATGATCAGTCTATAATTTTAATGGTAGGTTTATTTGAACAGTGAGAGACAGAATAACAACAAAGAAATCCAGAAAAACGCATGTGAAAAATGTTATAAATGGAGGGATGGATGTTATTTAATGAGGGAAATAAGTATTTGACCCCCTCTCAATCAGAAAGATTTCTGGCTCCCAGGTGTCTTTTATACAAGTAACGAGCTGAGATTAGGAGCACACTCTTAAAGGGAGTGCTCCTAATCTCAGTTTGTTACCTGTATAAAAGACACCTGTCCACAGAAGCATTCAATCAATCAGATTCCAAACTCTCCACCATGGCCAAGACCAAAGAGCTCTCCAAGGATGTCAGGGACAAGATTGTAGACCTACACAAGGCTGGAATGGGCTACAAGACCATCGCCAAGCAGCTTGGTGAGAAGGTGACAACAGTTGGTGCGATTATTCGCAAATGGAAGAAACACAAAAGAACTGTCAATCTCCCTCGGCCTGGGGCTCCATGCAAGATCTCACCTTGTGGAGTTGCAATGATCATGATAACGGTGAGGAATCAGCCCAGAACTACATGGGAGGATCTTGTCAATGATCTCAAGGCAGCTGGGACCATAGTCACCAAGAAAACAATTGGTAACACACTACGCCGTGAAGGACTGAAATCCTGCAGCACCCGCAAGGTCCCCCTGCTCAAGAAAGCACATATACATCCCCGTCTGACGTTTGCCAATGAACATCTGAATGATTCAGAGGACATCTGGGTGAAAGTGTTGTGGTCAGATGAGACCAAAATGGAGCTCTTTGGCATCAACTCAACTCGCCGTGTTTGGAGGAGGAGGAATGCTGCCTATGACCTCAAGAAGACCATGCCCACCGTCAAACATGGAGGTGGAAACATTATGCTTTGGGGGTGTTTTTCTGCTAAGGGGACAGGACAACTTCACCGCATCAAAGGGACGATGGACGGGGCCATGTACCGTCAAATCTTGGGTGAGAACCTCCTTCCCTCAGCCAGGGCATTGAAAATGGGTCGTGGATGGGTATTCCAGCATGACAATGACCCAAAACATA
>QNTS01008322.1:31010-33745 GCA_003317085.1 Hucho hucho | reverse complement strand
CAAACACGGCGAGTTGAGTTGATGCCAAAGAGCTCCATTTTGGTCTCATCTGACCACAACACTTTCACCCAGTTGTCCTCTGAATCATTCAGATGTTCATTGGCAAACTTCAGACGGGCATGTATATGTGCTTTCTTGAGCAGGGGGACCTTGCGGGCGCTGCAGGATTTCAGTCCTTCACGGCGTAGTGTGTTACCAATTGTTTTCTTGGTGACTATGGTCCCAGCTGCCTTGAGATCATTGACAAGATCCTCCCGTGTAGTTCTGGGCTGATTCCTCACCGTTCTCATGATCATTGCAACTCCACGAGGTGAGATCTTGCATGGAGCCCCAGGCCGAGGGAGATTGACAGTTCTTTTGTGTTTCTTCCATTTGCGAATAATCGCACCAACTGTTGTCACCTTCTCACCAAGCTGCTTGGCGATGGTCTTGTAGCCCATTCCAGCCTTGTGTAGGTCTACAATCTTGTCCCTGACATCCTTGGAGAGCTCTTTGGTCTTGGCCATGGTGGAGAGTTTGGAATCTGATTGATTGATTGCTTCTGTGGACAGGTGTCTTTTATACAGGTAACAAGCTGAGATTAGGAGCACTCCCTTTAAGAGTGTGCTCTTAATCTCAGCTCGTTACCTGTATAAAAGACACCTGGGAGCCAGAAATCTTTCTGATTGAGAGGGGGTCAAATACTTATTTCCCTCATTAAAATGCAAATCAATTTATAACATTTTTCACATGCGTTTTTCTGGAATTTTTTGTTGTTATTCTGTCTCTCACTGTTCAAATAAACCTACCATTAAAATTATAGACTGATCATTTCTTTGTCAGTGGGCAAACGTACAAAATCAGCAGGGGATCAAATACTTTTTTCCCTCACTGTATCCTAGGTTGTGCGGCAGGTAGCCTAGTGGTTAGAGCCCCTGAACAAGGCAGTTAACCCACTGTTCCTAGGCTGTCATTGAAAATAAGAATTTGTTCTTAACTGACTTGCCTAGTTAAAAAATCTATATATATATTTAGACTTAGGGCTGCCACCCGTTTGATAAAATACTGCACGGTTCCGTATTTCACTGAAAGAATAAACGTTTTGTTTTCGAAATTATAGTTTCCGGATTTGACCATATTAATATCCTAAGGCTCGTATTTCTGTGTGTTTATTATAATTAAGTCTATGATTTGATATTTGATAGAGCAGTCTGACTGAGCGGTGGTAGGCAGCAGCAGGCTCGTAAGAATTCATTCAAACAGAACTTTACTGAGTTTGCTAGCAGCTCTTAGCAATGCTTCAAGCCTATCAACTCCCGAGATAAGGCTGGCAATACTAAATTGCCTATAAGAACATCCAATAATCAAAGGTATATGAAATACAATTGGTATAGAGAGAAATAGTTGACGCGTCATAATTCCTATAATTACTACAAAACCTAAAACTTCTTAACTGGGAATATTGAAGACTCATGTTAAAAGGAACCACCAGCTTTCATATGTTCTCATGTTCTGAGCAAGGAACTTTAACGTTAGCCTTTTTACATGGCCCATATTGCACTTTTACTTTCTTCTCCAACACTGTGTTTTTGCATTATTTAAACCAAATTGAACATGTTTCATTATTTATTTTAGACTAAATTGATTTTATTTATGTATTATATTAAGTTAAAATAATAGTGTTTATTGTTCATTCAGTATTGTTGTAATTGTCATTATTACAAAGTGAAGATTTCAACAGAGTTTGTTCTCATGTCTATTTTTAGCAACAGACACGCAGATCAACAGACACACAAATCAACAGACACGCAGATCAACAGACACGCAGATCAACATACACTCAGATCAACAGACACTCAGACCAACAGACACTCAGACACACAGATCAACAGACACTCAGATCAACAGACACGCAGATCAACATACACTCAGATCAACAGACACTCAGAACAACAGACACACAAATCAACAGACACGCAGATCAACAGGCACGCAGATCAGCAGGCACGCAGATCAACATACACTCAGATAAACATACACTCAGATCAACATACACTCAGATCAACAGACACTCACTTTTTTTCTATTGTGTTATTGACTGTAAGCTTGTTTATTCCATGTGTAACTCTGTGTTGTTTTGTGTCGAACTGCTGTGCTTTATCTTGGCCAGGTCACAGTTGTAAATGAGAACTTGTTCTCAACTGGCCTACCTGGTTAAATAAAGGTGAAATAAATAATAATAATAATACAGACATGCACTCACACACACACACACTCACACACACATACAGTGTATAATGCAATAAATGGGCAAGAAAAGTTATCCTATTCAACCGAAATAGCAGCATCTGCTTGCCTAAATTAACCAGAAGGATGTCAATTGTGTAGACTAACTTTAGCAACAGGATGCCACTGTTTCGTTTTCTGTGTGTGTGTGTGTGTGTGTGTGTGTGTGTGTGTGTGTGTGTGTGTGTGTGTGTGTGTGTGTGTGTGTGTGTGGTGTTAGGTTGTTGCAGCATCTTAGAGAGAATAATGATGGTTGTGAAAGTGAAGATTTCAACAGAGTTTGTTCTCATGTCTATTTTTAGCAACAGACACCCTGATCAACAGACGCTCTGATCAACAGACGCTCAGATCAACAGACGCTCTGATCAACAGACGCTCAGATCAACAGATGCTCAGATCAACAGACGCAACGATTAACAGACACTCAGATCAACAGACACTCAGACACACAGATCAACAGACACGCAGAT
>QNTS01008322.1:16010-26010 GCA_003317085.1 Hucho hucho | reverse complement strand
ACATCAACACATAAACTTAACATACACTGAGTCACATTATCTGACAATGGCCTGTTGTAAGGACTGGTACTCTCTTACACATTAATATCCCTGTATACTAAATCAAATCAAATCAAATTTTATTTGTCACATACAGATGGTTAGCAGATGTTAATGCGAGGGTAGCGAAATGCTTGTGCTTCTAGTTCCGACCATGCAGTAGTATCTAACAAGGAATGAATACGAGTATGTACATATAAATATATGCGATGGCTGACCGGCGTAGGCAAGATGCAGTAGATGGTATAGTGTACAGTATATATATATGAGATGAGTAATGTAGGAAATGTAAACATTATATAAATGGCATCGTTTAAAGTGGCTAGTGATACATATATTTCATCCAATTTTTTATTATTAAAGTGGAGATTTGAGTCGATGGCCGAACGGCATAGGCAAGATTCAAAAGATGGTTTAGAGTACAGTGTATACATTTGATATGAGAAATGTCGGATATGTAAACATTATATACAAAATTGTTTAAAGTGGCTAGTGATAAATTTGTTACATCCAATCCTATTATTTAAAGTGGCTAGAGATTTAAGTCAGTATGTTGGCAGCAGCCACTCAATGTTAGTGGTGGCTGTGTAACAGTCTGATGACCTTGAGATAGAATCTGTTTTTCAGTCTCTCGGTCCCAGCTTTGATGCACCTGTACTGACCTCGCCTTCTGGATGATAGCGGGGTGAACAGGCAGTGGCTCGGGTGATGTAGGTGTCCTGGAGGGCAGGTAGTTTACCCCTGGTGATGCGTTGTGCAGTCCTCACTACCCTCTGGAGAGCCTTACGGTTGTGGGCGGAGCAGTTGCCGTGCCAGGCGGTGATACAGCCCGACAGGATGCTCTTGATTGTGCATCTGTAGAAGTTTGTGAGTGTTTTTGGTGACAAGCCAAATTTCTTCAGCCTCCTGAGGTTGAAGAGGCGCTGTTGCGCCTTCTTCACCACACTGTCTGTGTGGGTGGACCATTTCAGTTTGTCCGTGATGTGTACGCCGAGGAACTTAAAACTTTCCACCTTCTCCACTACTGTCTCGTCGATGTGGATAGGGGGGTGCTCCCTCTGCTGTTTCCTGAAGTCCACGATCATCTCCTTAGTTTTGTTGACGTTGAGTGAGAGGTTATTTTTCTGACACCTCACTCCGAGGGCCCTCACCTCCTCCCTGTAGGCCGTCTCATCGTTGTTGGTAATCAAGCCTACCACTGTAGTGTCGTCAGCAAACTTGATGATTGAGTTGGAGGCGTGCTTGGCCACGCAGTCATGGGTAAACAGGGAGTACAGGAGAGGGCTGAGAACGCACCCTTGTGGGGCCCCAGTGTTGAGGATCAGCGGGGTGGAGATGTTGTCTCCTACCCTCACCACCTGGGGCCGGCCCTTCAGGAAGTCCAGGACCCAGTTGCACAGGGCTGGGTCGAGACCTAGGGTCTCGAGCTTAATGTCGAGCTTGGAGGGTACTTTGGTGTTAAATGCTGAGCTGTAGTCGATGAACAGCATTCTTACATAGGTATTTCTCTTGTCCAGATGGGTTAGGGCAGTATGCAGTGTGATTGCGATTGCGTCGTCTGTGGACCTATTGGGACGGTAAGCAAATTGGAGTGGGTCCAGGGTGCCTGGCAGGATGGAGGTGATATGATCCTTGACTAGTCTCTCAAAGCACTTCATGATTACGGAAGTGAGTGCTGTGGGGCGATAGTCATTTAGCTCAGTTACCTTAGCTTTCTTGGGAACAGGAACAATGGTGGCCCTCTTGAATCATGTGGGAACAGCAGACTGGGATAGGGACTGATTGAATATGTCCGTAAACACACCAGCCAGCTGGTCAGCGCATGCTCTGAGGACGCGGCCAGGGATACCATCTGGGCCGGCAGCCTTGCGAGGGTTAACACATTTAAATGTTTTACTCACGTTGGCTGCGGTGAAGGTGAGCCCGCAGGTTTTGGTAGCGGGCCGTGTCGGTGGCACTGTATTGTCCTCAAAGCGAGCAAAGAAGTTGTTTAGTTTGTCTGGGAGCAGGACGTCGTGATCCGCGACGGGGCTGGTTTTCTTTTTGTAGTCCGTGATTGACTGTAGACCCTGCCACATTCCTCTCGTGTCTAAGCCGTTGAATTGTGACTCTACTTTGTCTCTATATTGACACTTAGCTTGTTTGATTGCCTTGCGGAGGGAATAGCTACACTGTTTGTATTCAGTCATGTTTCCGGTCGCCTTACCCTGGTTAAAAGCAGTGGTTCGCGCTTTCAGTTTTGCGCGTATGCTGCAATCAATCCACGGCTTCTGGTTGGGGAAGGTTTTAATAGTTGCTATGGGTACAACATCACCGATGCACTTGCTAATAAACTCGCTCACCGAATCAGCGTATACATCAATGTTGTTGTCTGATGCTATCCGGAACATGTCCCAGTCCACGTGCTCGAAGCAATCTACTACCTACCGCCGTGGTGCCCTTGAGCACGGCACTTTACTCTTAAGTGCTCCAGGGGGCTGCTCTTCTCAGCCCCTGTGCTGCTCCCAGTGTGTCAGGTTGGGTACTGTTACAGCTACAACATTAAGAATATCTGTGCAAATGGACCAATAAAGCAAGTATTGTAGTATTGAATAATGAGACATCAGCCCGTGTTTCGTTTCAATCTAATCTAGTTGTTCATTGTCCTGAATCATCAATAAATACTACAGAGCAGAGTCAAGCAGTTAGCCAGCTAACTTGCCTAAATATTATGATATAACTGTCTTTTTTTTAAAAGATAAGCTTGAAATGAGCATGGTCTAATTGATTCAACAAACAAAAACTCATACCCAAGTTGAATGTTTTTTAATAAACCACAAAATCAATAGTTATTTCTGGTTACTTATTAAAGTTAGCTGGCTAACTCATTGATCCTGCTTTGTAGTACAGTTGAAGTCCGAAGTTTACATACACTTAGGTTGGAATCATTACAACTCATTTTCAACCACACCACAAATTTCTTGTTAACAAACTATAGTTTTGGCAAGTCGGTTAGGACATCTACTTTGTGCATGACACAAGTAATCTTTCCAACAATTGTTTACAGACAGATTATTTCACTTATAATTCACTGTATCACAATTCCAGTGGGTCAGATGTTTACATACACTAAGCTGACTGTGCCTTTAAACAGCTTGGAAAACTCCAGAAAATGATGTCATGGCTTTAGAAGCTTCTGATAGGCTAATTGACATCATTTGAGCTAATTGGAGGTGTACCTGTGGATGTATTTCAAGGCCTACCTTCAAACTGTTTGGCCTTCCTGTGACATCGGGTGGTGTAGATGTGCTGGAGGGCAGGTAGTTTGCCCCCAGTGATGCGTTGTGCAGACCTCACTACCCTCTGGAAAGCCTTACGGTTGTGGGTAGTGCAGTTGCCGTACCAGGCAGTGATATAGCCCGACAGGATGCTCTCGATTGTGCATCAGTAAAAGTTTGTGAGTGTTTTTGGTGACAAGCCAAATTTCTTTAGCCTCCTGAGGTTGAAGAGGCGCTGTTGAGGCCGTCTCGTCGTTGTTGGTAGTCAAGCCTACCACTGTAGTGTCGTCTGCAAACTTGATGATTGAGTTGGAGGCGTGCATGGCCACGCAGTCATGGGTGAACAGGGAGTACAGGAGAGGGCTGAGAACGCACCCTTGTGGGGCCCCCAGTGTTGAGGATCAGCGGGGTGGAGATGTTGTTTCCTACCCTCACCACCTAGGGGAGGCCCGTCAGAAAGTCCAGGACCCAGTTGCACAGGGCGTGGTCGAGACCCAGGGTCTCGAGCTTAATGACGAGTTTGGAGGGTACTATGGTGTTAAATGCTGAGCTGTAATCGATGAACAGCATTCTTATATAGCTATCCCTTTTCTAGTGTGTTCCGGCACAGACCTCATCATGGGGGCTTTGACTGGGCCACAAAAAGAAACAACACAAGAGAAGAAGAGAGAAAAAAAGAGAGGACAGAAGGAGAGAAAGGGATAGTCATGGCTGGGTTTTCTATTTTGGGGATTTAGTCCTTTTGCAAGGAAGGACAGCCCAGATCCCACCGCTGACACCAATTCACGAAGTTCAGTCGGGAGCTTAGAATGCAGCACCTCAGCTTCAGTTCAGTCTCAGGTTATCCATTCTCCAATGATCTAGTCTAACGAACAAAGCCTTGGTTCATCATCTTAACTCATGTCTTTCTCTCCTCTTTCTCTCTTTTATTTTCTTTCCCTTTCTCTGTAGTGGATGTGCTAGTTCCTTACGAGGCATTGTCACCACTCCGGCCGGAGTGGCCCATGGACTTGTGTACCCAGAGGTTGGTGCGTCCAGACCCTGACTCGGTTATGCTGGCACCCCACCACTCCCTCTTCCTGGGAGCCTTCTCAGCCTAGCACTGTGCCCAGGACTCCCAGAAGCACTTGCCACAGCACATCCATGTGAGGAGCCCTTTCACAAACTTTTTAGTTGAGATAGCCCTCCATGGCACTGGCCATGTTGTCACAGAAGCAATCAATGGCAAATATAGGAGATGTTCCCTCTTTCCATCTTTATTATCCCTTTCCTTGGGCTGATATAAGTTCCTGAATATTGTCTATGGCCCAGTTCGCCGGTTGTCACTAGTTACCACAGCCACAAAGTCATAAACCACACCTATTTCAAAAATGGATCTTTTTCAAATGTGATTTTAACCCTAACCTTAACCACACTGCTAATCTTAAATGAATGTGAGATTGTATGGAGTGGGGTGCGGAGGAGTATTTCTGTCTGTAATAAAACAGAATTAATGTTTACGATATAGCCAATTGGGACTTTGTGATTGTGGTAACTAGTGAAAACCCAGTGCGCTTAAATGCAAATCTGAATGGTCTCGTTTCAGTACGAGTATGACATGGAGCAGACTCGGCAGGAGAAAGAGCAGGACAAGAGACAGGAACTGCAGCAGCTGATGTATAAAGATAAGAGTGAGCAAAGTAAGTAACTGTGGAGGACACATTGCATGGGATAGAAACAAAAAAAAATTAGTTTTAATACATTTTAGAATAAGGCTGTAATGTACAAAATGTGGAAAAGGTCCAATGGATCTGAATACTGAATACTCCAAATGCACTGTATACAGTTGAAGTCAGAAGTTTACATACACTTAGGTTGGAGTCATTAAAACTAGTTTTTCAACCACTCCACAAATTTCTTGTAACAAACTATAGTTTTGGCAAGTCGGTTAGGACATCTACTTTGTGCGTGACACAAGTAATTTTTCCAACAATTGTTTACAGACAGATTATTTCACTTAAAATTCACGATATCACAATTCCAGTTGGTCAGAAGTTTACATACACTAAGTTGACTGTGCCTTTAAACAGCTTGGAAAATTCCAGAAAATGATGTCATGGCTTTAGAAGCTTCTGATAGGCTAATTGACATAATGTTAGTCAATTCGAGGTGTACCTGTGTATGTATTTCAAGGCCTACCTTCAAACTCAGTGCCTCTTTGCTTGACATCATGGGAAAATCCTAAGAAATCAGCCAAGACCTAAAAAAAAAAATTGTAGACCTCCACAAGTCTGGTTCATCCTTGGGAGAAATTTCCAAACTCCTGAAGGTACCACATTCATCTGTACAAACAATAGTATGCAAGTATAAACACCATGGGACCATGTAGCCGACATAAAAAAATGGCCAGACTAACATTTGCAACTGCACATGGGGACAAAGATTGTACTTTTTTGAGAAATGTCCTCTGGTCTGATGAAACAAAAATGGAACTGTTTGGCCATAATGACCATTGTTATGTTTGGAGGAAAAATGGGGATGCTTGCAAGCCGATGAACACCATCCCAACCTTGAAGCACGGGGGTGTTAGCATCATGCTGTGGGGATGCTTTGCTGCAGGAGGGACTGGTGCTCTTCACAAAATAGATGGCATCATGAGGGAGGAAAATTATGTGGATATATTTAAGCAACATCTCAAGACATCAGTCAGGAAGTTAAAGCTTGGTCGCAAATGGGTCTTCCAAATGGACAATGACCCCAAGCATACTTCCAAAGTTGTGGCAAAATGGCTTAAGGACATCAAAGTCAAGGTATTGGAGTGGCCATCACAAAGACCTGACCTCAATCCTATAGAAAATGTGTGGGCAGAACTAAAAAAGCGTGTGCGAGCAAGGAGGCCTACAAACCTGTCTCAGTTACATCAGCTCTGACAGGAGGAATGGGCCAAAATTCCCCCAACTTATTTTGGGAAGCTGTTGGAAGGCTACCCAAAACGTTTGATCCAAGTTAAACAATTTAAAGGCTATGCTACCAAATAGTAATTGAGTATATGTAAACTTCCAGAAGGCGAGGATAAAATGTCGGTATTGTGAAAACTGAGTTTAAATGTACAGTGAGGGAAAAAAGTATTTGATCCCCTGCTGATTTTGTACGTTTTCCCACTGACAAAGAAATGATCAGTCTATCATTTTAATGGTAGGTTTATTTGAACAGTGAGAGACAGAATAACAACAAAAATATCCAGAAAAACGTATGTGAAAAATGTTATAAATTGATTTGCATTTTAATGAGGGAAATAAGTATTTGACCCCTCTGCAAAACATGACTTAGTACTTGGTGGCAAAACCCTTGTTGGCAATCAGAGGTCAGACGTTTCTTGTAGTTGGCCACCAGGTTTGCACACATCTCAGGAGGGATTTTGTCCCACTCCTCTTTGCAGATCTTCTCCAAGTCATTAAGGTTTCGAGGCTGACGTTTGGCAACTCGAACCTTCAGCTCCCTCCACAGATTTTCTATGGGATTAAGGTCTGGAGACTGGCTAGGCCACTCCAGGACCTTAATGTGCTTCTTCTTGAGCCACTCCTTTGTTGCCTTGGCCGTGTGTTTTGAGTCATTGTCATGTTGGAATACCCATCCACGACCCATTTTCAATGCCCTGGCTGAGGGAAGGAGGTTCTCACCCAATATTTGACGGTACATGGCCCCGTCCATCGTCCCTTTGATGCGGTGAAGTTGTCCTGTCCCCTTAGCAGAAAAACACCCCCAAAGCATAATGTTTCCACCTCCATGTTTGACGGTGGGGATGGTGTTCTTGNCATGATCATTGCAACTCCACGAGGTGAGAACTTGCATGGAGCCCCAGGCAGAGGGAGATTGACAGTTCTTTTGTGTTTCTTTCGTTTGCGAATAATCGCACCAACTGTTGTCACCTTCTCACCAAGCTGCTTGGCGATGGTCTTGTAGCCCATTCCAGCCTTGTGTAGGTCTACAATCTTGTCCCTGACATCCTTGGAGAGCTCTTTGGTCTTGGCCATGGTGGAGAGTTTGGAATCTGATTGATTGATTGCTTCTGTGGACAGGTGTCTTTTATACAGGTAACAAGCTGAGATTAGGAGCACTCCCTTTAACTTCTCAGGGATCACTGGGTCGCTAGCGACCCACTCCCGACACCACCAGGTAAAATGTAAAGCGCCAAATTCAAAAACCCAAAGTTGAATTATTAAACATGCACCAATATACAAGTGTTTCATACTCATCAAAAGCTCTGTTTCTTGGCAATATCACAGCGTTGTCAGATTTGGAGTTTGTAAAAAGGCACGTGCAAGACTGAGATCATAAGGCAAAAGATGTGGTCTGACGAGACTAAAATGTAACTCTTGGCCTGATTGCAAAGCGCTACAGTATGTCTAGAGAAAACCAGGTACACATCATCACCAGTCTAACACCATCCCTACCATGAAGCATGGTGGTGGCAGCATCTTGCTATGGGGATGCTTTTCAGCATCAGGGACTGGGAGACTGGTAGTTAAGGATATATGGGACCAATGAATGGAGACAAATACAGGCAAATCCTTAATGAGAACCTGCTTCTCATCAAGGATTTGTGCAAATTACCTTAGACTGGGGTGAAGATTTACGTTCCAACAGGACAATGACCTCAGGCATACAGCCAAAGCAAAGCTAGAATGGCTTCAGAACAAGAATGGGAATGGCCTTAAGTGGTCCAGCCAAAGCCCAAACTTGAATGCCATTGAAAACCTGTGGAAAGACTTGAAGATTGCTGTTCACTGCCATTTCCCATCTAACTTAACAGAGCTTGCGAAAATCTCCAATGAAGAATCCTGTGTGGCTCAGTTGGTAGAGCATGGCGCTTGCAACGCCAGGGTTGTTGGTTAGTTTCCTACAGAGGACCAGTACGACAAAGTACGACAGTGTATGCACTCACTACTTTAAGTCGCTCTGGATAAGAGTGTCTGCTAAATGACAAAAATGTAAAAAGCTGAAACAGACATACCCAAGACGACTCAAAGCTGTAATCGCCGCCAAAGGTGCTTCTACAAAGTATTGACTCAGGGGTGTGAATACTTATGCAAATAAGATGTTTCTGTATTTCATTTCCACAAAATTGTTTTCACTTTGTCATTATGGGATATTGTGTGTAGATGGGTAAGATATATATTTTAGCCTGTTACATAACAAAATGTTGAATGAGTCAAAGGGTATGAATACTTTCTGACATTGGATTTATTAACTACAAAAGTTGTGTTTTTAATTCTGGTGCTGCTCTGCACAAGCTTATTTGCTAGCTAGCTAGCTAGCTAGCTGTAGTCCAACTTTAAGCCAACTCTTGGAAGTTCAAAGACATTCAAAATTCCTCCATAGAAGCCGCTCCTCTGTAGGTATAATTCTGTGGGCCTAATTCAGATAATGCATGTCATAACAAGATTCCCAGCGCTTCAAGCCAAGCCTCTTCCTCTGTCACGTCTTGTCCATAGAGAGCCCTCTGGGTTCTCTATGTTTTAGGTCAGGACGTGACTAGTTGGGTAATTCTATTATTTGTTTTCTATGTTTTGGTTTGTATGGTTCCCAATTAGAGGCAGCTGATTGTCGTTACCTCTAATTGGGTACCATACTTAGTGCGTTCTTTTTCCCATCTGTGTTGTGGGTTATTGAATGTTTGTTGTTAGTGCCTGTGTGCGCTACACACTATATGTTACGGTCAGTTGCCTTCTTTATTGTTTTTGTGAAGTTTCACTTAATTAAATGAGTTGGAATGCCATGCACGCTGTGCTTTGGTCCGTTTATGTAGACGATCGTGACAGAATAACCCACCACACCAGGACCAAGCAGCATGCCCAGGAGGAGAAGGTGTTCTAGACCTGGGAGGGGATAATGGGGGGTTGCGAGACCCTTCCGTGGCGGGAGTCGCAGAGGAGAACGAAGGAACAGCGACGACGCAGGGGTCCGCGACCACACGCAGCCCAGGGACAGTCCCAATATTTTTTTTGGGGGGGGGGCACATGGGTCTGTCTGTCGAGCAGAGGAGAGAGCCCGAATGGAGGAACAGAGAGGAGTTTAAGGAAGGATATAGAAGGGAGGTTTTGGCGAGGAATGAGCTGCAGCGCAGGCGCCTAGAGGAGCATCTGTCCAGCCCGGTACGTCTTGCGCCAGCTCCCCGCACTCGCCCTGAAGTGCGTGTCATCAGTCCGGTGAAACCTGTTCTGGCTCCATGCACTAGGATTCCAGTGCGCCTCCTCAGCCCGGTACGTCCTGCGCCAGCTCCCCGCACTCGCCCTGAAGTGCGTGTCATCAGTCCGGTGAAACCTGTTCCAGCTACATGCACTAGGATTCCAGTGCGCCTCCTCAGCCTGGTACGTCCAGTGCCAGCTCCCCGCACTCGCCCTGAAGTGCGTGTCATCAGTCCGGTGAAACCTGTTCCGGCTCCACGCACCAGGCCTCCAGTGCGTCTCCCCAGCCCGGTACGTCCAGTGCCAGCTCCCCGCACTCGCCATGAGGTGCGTGTCATCAGTCCGGTGAAACCTGTTCCGGCTCCACGCACCAGGATTCCAGTGCGCCTCCTCAGCCCGGAGTGCCAGCTCCAGTGCCAGCTCCCCGCACTCGCCCTGAAGTGCGTGTCATCAGTCCGGTGAGAGAAGACCTGTGCCGGCTCCACGCCACCAACACCAAAATGCCCACCCGCACCTTTGGGGGGGGGGGGGGGGGGG
>QNTS01008318.1:13253-23454 GCA_003317085.1 Hucho hucho | reverse complement strand
ATCAATGAACTTGAATTACAGACATTCGGAGTGTCTGGGTTATTTGTTTTTAGAATTCTGTGTTCGTTCACGTGAGCGATTTCTATCTATTTTAGTTCTGCTACATTTGACTGTCAGTATTTTCCTCCGTCTGCCCTTACCAGCTGTAGTCCCTCTCACTCGGCTTCTTGCACACGTTATCTCCAATCACTGAAGTTTGTCTCAGATATGCAGTGCCAGTGGAGGTGCATGTTTTTTGTAAGCCCGTAGAAAATGCAAAATGTTTGTACAATCCGTTGTTGTCAGAGCCTAAGCATGATTCGTTAAAAAGAGCAAGAAAATTACGCAGTGCGACAAAAAGAAAATTAACTATAAAAAACTAAAACTTTTGAAACATTGTAACTCATGTTACTCTCGAGCGGCTGCCTGGAAGCGCCACAGCCACCCACTCCCTATTTTCAGTGAGAAAATCAATATTGTTCCTCTGTTAAGATATCATTTAATGGTAAGAACTCCCTTAACCTCTAGAGTCTAAGCCCTGTCTAAGCCGGGGTTAGGGTGGGTTCTAAGCTAACATATGGAATTGTTTTAAGATGGTCATACCAAGGATCATTTAGCTATTTGATTTAGAATTTTAAGACCCATTGAGGTATCAAAAATTAATTATATTTTTTTTGGGGGGGTGAAACATTGAATTTGGCATTACTGCATAATTGATTCACTATATATGGAACAACAAAGGCAATTTGTTCTGAAGTGTCTGGCCTCTATCTGAGAGAAACACTGTATGTACTGGCAGCGCAGTAGGACGTGAATATCTGTCTTTGTCTTATCCCGTGTAAATAGCCGGTCTTTTTCATATACATCTTAATCGCACTTTCTATCTACGAACTAAATATACTTTCCTGCAAACCCGCCTCACCCAATGTGGTACGGTTCTGCTATTTTTGTTCCTTATAACTGTAACTTCCATCAGGAGCTAGCCAGCTAACTAGCTACTAGTCTTTGTTAGCCACGGCTAGCGGTCTTCACTTTTTTCCCCGTCATCAGCCAGCCTTAGCTCGGACAATCACCTGCCAGTCTGCACAGCGCGATATCAAACCAGAGCATATCGGACTGCTTCTCTCTACCACATCCCTGGATTCCTGCCGGCTCTGGATCATTACACCGGATCATTACTCTGGATCATCGCAGCTAGCTAGCTGCAAACGAGTGGCTACTGTTAGCCAACACCTCTGTCCCAAAGCAAGCACCAGCTAGCCTTGAGCTAGCCTCGAGCTAGGCCCATATACCAGCTAAATTCTAGGGCTACAGTACCTCCTTTGCCAATTGGCATGGACCCTTTATTGTCGACACGGCAACCCCGCCGATCCATCACGATGTGGTCTAAACAGGCTATTTATGTCAACGAAGAACCAACTGCTAGCCCCGGCCCGCTAGTTTTTCAGAACGCTGTGTCTCCTGCTCGCCTAGCGTAGTAGTGACTACCGAACGGCACCCTGACTCATCTATTGCTGCTCTTTTTGACCCTATGATCACTCGACTACACAGCTGATGCCCCCTGGACTGTTTCAATAACACGGTACCTCATTTTGTTTACCTGTCGGCCCCTTCCTCGAACTCAGGTCCCGTATGTACCTAACTGACCCGCTCTGCCCATTCATCGCCATTTTCCCGTTGCTGTCTTAGGTCTCCTGATCAACACCTGTGATTGCTTTATGCCTCTCTCTAATGTCAATATGCCTTGTCTACTGCTGTCTTGGCTAGTTTTTACTGTTTTATTTCACTGTAGAGCCTTCAGTCCCGCTCAACACGCCTCATATAGCTCTTTCGTCCCACCCCACACACATGCGGAGAGACCTCACATACGTTAATTGATGCCTCCAGAGACTAAACCTCTCTCATCGTCACGCAACGCATAGGTTTACCTCCACTGTACTCACATCCTACCATACCCTCGTCTGTACATTATGCCTTGAATCTATTCTACCACGCCCCAAAATCTGCTCCTTTTATTCACTGTCCCCAACGCACTAGATGACCAATTCTTATAGCCTTTAGCCGTACCCTTATCTTACTCATCCTCTGTTCCTCTGGTGAGGTTAACCCAGAGTTCCACTCCTATTCCCCAGGCGCTATCATTTGTTGACTTCTGTAACCGTAAAAGCCTTGGTTTCATGCATGTTAACATCAGAAGCCTCCTCCCTAAGTTTGTTTTATTCACTGTTTCAGCGCACTCCGCCAACCCAGATGTCCTAGCCGTGTCTGAATCCTGGCAATGGAAGGCCACCAAAAATTCAGAAATTTCCATCCCCAACTACAACATTTTCCGCTAAGATAGAACTGCCAAAGGGAGTGGAGTTGTAATCTACTCCAGAGACAGCCTGCAGAGTTCTATCATGCTATCCAGGTCTGTGCCCAAACAGTTCGAGCTTCTACTTTTAAAAATCCACCTTTCCAGAAATAAGTCTCTCACTGTTGCCGCTTGTTACAGACCCCCCTCAGCCCCCAGCTGTGCCCTGGACACCATATGTGAATGAATTGCCCCCCATTTATCTTCAGAGTTTGTACTGTTAGGTGACCTAAACTGGGATATGATTAACACCCCGGCTGTCCTTCAATCTAAGCTAGATGCCCTTAATCTCATGGGACCTACCAGGTACAAACCCAAATCCGTAAACACGGGCACCCTCATTGATTTCATCCTGACCAACCTGCCCTCTAAATACACCTCTGTTGTCTTCAACCAGGATCTCAGAGATCACTGCTTCATTGCCTGCATCCGTGATGGGTCCGCGATCAAACGACCACCCCTCATCACTGTCAAACGCTCCCTAAAACATTTCAGTGAGCAGGCCTTTCTAATCAACCTGGCCCGGGTATCCTGGAAGGATATTGATCTCATCTCGTCAGTAGAGGATGCCGGGTTGTTCTTTAAAAGTGCTTTCTTCACCATCTTAAATAAGCATGCCCCATTCAAAAAATTTAGAACCAGGAACAGATATAGCCCTTGGTTCACTCCAGACCTGACTGCCCTTGACCGGCACAAAATAATATATGTAATATGAAACGTAATATGAAACTTTTCAGGGAAGTCAGGAACCAATATACACAGGCAGTTAGGAAAGCCAAGGCTAGCTTTTTCAAACAGAAATTCGCATCCTGTAGCACAAACTCCAAAACGTTCTGGGACACTGTAAAGTCCATGGAGAATAAGAGCACCTCCTCCCAGCTGCCCTCTGCACTGAGGATAGGAAACACTGTCACCACCGATAAATCCACGATAATGGAGAATTTCAATACAAATTTTTCTACGGCTGGCCATGCTTTCCACCTGGCTACCCCTACCCTGGTCAACAGCTCTGCAACCCCCCACAGCAACTTCCTCTATTCTCCCCCATTTCTCCTTCACCCAAATCCAGATAGCTGATGTTCTGAAAGAGCTGCAAAATCTGGACCCCTACAAATCAGCTGGGCTAGACAATCTGGACCCTCTCTTTCTAAAATTATCCGCCGCAATTGTTGCAACCCCTATTACTAGCCTGTTCAACCCCTATTACTAGCCTGTTCAACCCCTATTACTAGCCTGTTCAACCCCTCTTTCGTATCGTCTGAGATCCCCAAAGATTGGAAAGCTGCCACGGTCATTCCCCTCTTCAAAGAGGAGAGACACTCTAGACCCAAACTGTAACAGACCTATATCTATCCTGCCCTGCCTTTCTAAGGTCTTCGAAAGCCAAGTTAACAAACAGATCACCAACCATTTAGAATCCCACCGTACCTTCTCCGCTATGCAATCTTGTTTCCGAGCTGGTGATGGGTGCACCTCAGCCACGCTCAAGGTCCTAAACGATATCATAACCACCATCGATAAAAGACAATACTGTGCAGCCGTATTCATCGACCTGGCCAAGGCTTTCGACTCTGGCAATCACCGCATTCTTATCGGCAGACTCAACAGCCTTGGTTTCTCAAATGACTACCTCGCCTGGTTCACCAACTACTTCACCAATAGAGTTCAGTGTGTCAAATCGGAGGGCCTGTTGTCCGGAACTCTGGCAGTCTCTATGGGGGTGCCACAGCGTTCAATTCTTGGGACGACTCTTTTCTCTGTATACATCCATGATGTCGCTCTTGCTGCTGGTGATTCTCTGAACCACCTCTACGCAGACGACAGCATTCTGTGTACTTTTGGCCCTTCTTTGAACTAACATCCAGACAAGCTTCAATGCTTCAATACAACTCTCCATCCGTGGCCTCCAACTGCTCTTAAACTGCCCTGCATCCCACTGCTGGCTTGCTTCTGAAGCTAAGCAGGGTTGGTCCTGGATGGGAGACCAGATGCTGCTGGAAGTGGTGTTGGAGGGCCAGTAGGAGGCACTCTTTCCTCTGGTCTAAAAAAAAATTCCCAATTCCCCAGGGCAGTGATTGGGATGTTGCCCTGTGTAGGGTGCTGTCTTTTGAATGGGATGTTAAACGGGTGTCCTGACTCTCTGAGGTCATTAATGATCCCATGGCACTTATCGTAAGAGTAGGGGTGTTAACCCCGGTGTCCTGGCTAAATTCTCAAGCTGTCCCTCATACCATCATGGTCACCTAATCATCCACCAGCTTACAATTGGCTTATTCATCCCCCTCCTCTCCCCTGTAACTATTCCCCAGGTCATTGCTGTAAATGAGAATGTGTTCTCAGTCAACTTGCCTGGTAAAATAAAGGTAAAATAAATTAAATGCAAGTAAAACTAAATGCATGCTCTTCAACCGATCGCTGCCCGCGCCTGCCTGCCTGTCTAGCATCACTACTCTGGACGGTTCTGACTTATGATGTGTGGACAACTACAAATACCTAGGTGTCTGGTTAGACTGCATACTCTCCTTTAAGACTCACATTAAAAATCTCCAATCCAAAATTAAATTTAGAATTGGCTTCCTATTTCGCAACAAAGCGTCCTTCACTCATGCTGCCAAACTTGCACTAGTAAAACTGACTATCCTACCGATTCTCGACTTCGGCGATGTCATCTACAAAACAGCTTCCAATACTCTACTCAGCAAACTGAATGCAGTCTATCACAGTGCCATACGCTTTGTCACCAAAGCCCCTTATACCACCCACCACTGCGACCTGTATGCTCTAGTCGGCTGGCCCTCGCTACATACTCGTCAGCAGACCCACTGGCTCCAGGTCATCTACAAGTCCCTGCTTGGTAAAGCCCCGCCTTATCTCACCTCGCTGGTAACCATAGCAGCACCCACCCGTAGCACGCGCTCTAGCAGGTATATCTCACTGGTCACCCTCAAAGCCAGTTCCTCTTTTGGCCGCCTTTTCTTCCAGTTCTCTGCTGCCAATGACTGGAACGAACTACAAAAATCACTGAAACTGGAGACACGTGTCCCTCACTAGCTTTAAGCACCAGCTGTCAGAGCAGCTCACAGATCACTGCACCTGTACATAGCCCATCTGTTAATAGCCCAACCAACTACCTCATCCCCATACTGTATTCATTTATTTATATGCTCCTTTGCACCCCAGTATTTTTACTTTGCACATTCATCTACTGCACATTTACCATTCCAGTGTTTAAATGCTATACTGTAGTTACTTCGCCACCATGGCCTATTTATTGCCTTACCTTCCTTATCTTACCTCATTTGCACACATTGTATATTTGTTTTTTTTTCTACTGTATTATTGACTGTATGTTTGTTTTACTCCATGTGTAACTCTGTGTTGTTGTATGTGTTGAACTGCTTTGCATTATCTTGGCCAGGTCGCAGTTGTAAATGAGAACCTGTTCTCAACTGGCCTACCTGTATTATGACATCATATAGAACTACCTGGTTAAATAAAGGTGTATTATGACATCATATAGAACTACCTGGTTAAATAAAGGTGTATTATGACATCAGATAGAACTACCTGGTTAAATAAAGGTGTATTATGACATCATATAGAACTACCTGGATCAATAAAGGTGTATTATGACATCATATAGAACTACCTGGATCAATAAAGGTGTATTATGACATCATATAGAACTACCTGGATCAATAAAGGGGAAATAAAAATAAATGTAAAAAATTCCCCGAACCACATCTGAGATGAAGCAAGATATGTAAACATTATTAAAGTGACTAGTGTTCTATTTATTATTAACGTGGCCAGCAGACATGTTGTTTGTTTGCTTGTCTTTGGGCTACAGTCTCTTGCTATAGACTGCCTACTGTGTTCTCAGTTCAGTTCAGGATGGGAATCTCTAGAGTTTAACAGTTGTTGTTGATTGGTGTGCTCACCAGCTAGTGAGCGGTAGGCTGTCCCTGCAGGATTTCCCGGCGTTTCTCGCGTGATATCTGCCAGCAAAAATGCTTCATTTTGGAGCGGCAATTCTGAAATTCCACTTGTCAATTAGCACAGATTTCTGTCCAATTCGTCACTAAAATGCGTTGATGGGGGGGAGGGGTTTGTTGGCATGTGTCTTGACTGAAGCATTTTATGCAGTGCAGTGATTTGACTGTTTAATGCAGTAATATTATGGAGATTTTACTGTTTAATGCAGTAATATTATGGAGATTTGACTGTTTTATGCAGTAATATTATGGAGATTTGACTGTTTAATGCAGTAATATTATGGAGATTTGACTGTTTAATGCAGTAATATTATGGAGATTTGACTGTTTAATGCAGTAATATTATGGTGATTTGACTGTTTAATGCAGTAATATTATGGTGATTTGACTGTTTAATGCAGTAATATTATGGAGATTTGACTGTTTAATGCAGTAATATTATGGTGATTTGACTGTTTAATGCAGTAATATTATGGTGATTTGACTGTTTAATGCAGTAATATTATGGAGATTTGACTGTTTAATGCAGCAGTAGGGCAGTGATTAATTTTTGCATAATATGGAGGCAATTGTGGATTTTGCTAAATATATTGGTGAATTTAGTGCTTAATACATCCTGATCTAGAAAAGCAGAGACACAGAGAGCTGAGACACCCAGCAGACAGACAGACAGACAGACAGACAGACACCCAGCAGACAGACAGACAGGCGCCCAGCAGACAAACAGAGAGACAGACACCCAGCAGACAGACAGACAGACAGGCAGACAGACAGACACCCAGCAGACAGACAGACGCTCAGAAGACAGACACCCAGCAGACAGACACCCAGTAGACAGATAGACACCCAGCAGATAGACACCCAGCAGACAGACAGACAGACATACAGACACCCAGCAGACAGAAAGACTTGCAGAAAGACAGGCAGAAATACAGAAACCCAGCCGACAGACAGTAATGACTCCTCAGACAGGACTGTGTAATGACTCCTCAGACAGGACTGTGTAATGACTCCTCAGACAGCACTGTGTAATGACTCCTCAGACAGGACTGTGTTGTGACTCCTCAGACAGGACTGTGTAATGACTCCTCAGACAGGACTGAGTAATGACTCCTCAGACAGCACTGAGTAATGACTCCTCAGACAGGACTGTGTTGTGACTCCTCAGACAGGACTGTGTAATGACTCCTCAGACAGGACTGTGTTATGACTCCTCACTAGCCAGTACACTGGGCTGTACACTAGGCTGTACACTAGCCTGTACACTAGGCTGTACACTAGAACTGTTGCATTCTAAGATGCTGGGATATTTTACTGAAGACTCCGAAGCATACTTACAATAAATGGAACATATTTATGGGGCGGCAGGTGGCCAAGTGGTTAGAGCGTTGGGCCAGTAACCGAAAGGTTGCTGGATTGAATCCCCGAGCTGACAAGGTAAAAATGTGTCGTTCTTCCCCTGAGCAAGGCAGTTAACCCACTGTTCCCCGGGCGCCGTGGATGTCGATAAAGGCAGCCCCCCGCACCTCTCTGATTCAGAGGGGTTGGGTTAAATGCGGAAGACACATTTCGGTTGAAAGCATTCAGTTGTACAACTGACTAGGTATCCCCCCTCTCCCTATTTCATGTTCTCCTTAAAACACATTCTAGTCAAATTCTCTCTACAGTGTCTTCAGCCCAACTCTCCAATACATCATTAAACTTTAACCGCCCCTTGCATCTCCTAATCCAATCATTTCAATGCAAGAACGGAAACTCCATTGTCATTTGTTATTTCAAATAACTCAACCCCTACATACCAATTTGAAACCATTTTTAAATCTAAACTCATTAACATATAATGACACATTATACCATTGAGAAAAACAGAAACAGGTGGCCATCCTCCAACTACAGGATACCTTGGTTTGGTTCCTGCCAAGAGTGTCCCAAATGGCACCCTATTCCCTATGGGACCTGGTCAACAGTAGTGCACCCTACTCCCTATGGGCCCTGGCCAACAGTAGTGCACCCTATTCCCTATAGGGCCCTGGTCAACAGTAGTGCACCCTATTCCCTATAGGTCCTGGTCAACAGTAGTGCACCCTATTCCCTATAGGCCCTGGTCAACAGTAGTGCACCCTATTCCCTATGGGCCCTGGTCAACAGTAGTGCACCCTATTCCCTATGGGCCCTGGTCAACAGTAGTGCACCCTATTCCCTATGGGCCCTGGTCAACAGTAGTGCACACTATTCCCTATGGGCCCTGGTCAACAGTAGTGCACCCTATTCCCTATGGGCCCTGGTCAACAGTAGTGCACCCTAGTCCCTATGGGCCCTGGTCAACAGTAGTGCACCCTATTGCTGAATTGTAATGACTTTGCCACTATGGCCTATTTATTGCCTTACCTCCTTACTCCATTTGCACACACTGTTTAGAAATGTTCTACTGTGTTATTGACCGTACGTTTGTTTATTCCATGTGTATCTCTGTGTTGTTGTTTTCGGTCGCACTGCTTTACTGGCACGCCCTTGGCCATTGAGAGCCCCCTGGTTTCAAATTCAAATTCAAATTCAAGCTGCTTTATTGGCATGAAAAACATTGTGTCAATATTGCCAAAGCAACAATGTATACAGTATACATTGTAATAAAATTAGAAACAATAACAAATAATAATATAAAATGGTAGTAAATAATAATACAAAATTAAAAACAAAAATAATAACAATAAAATGGTAACAGTCAATAGTAGAAATGTAATAAATATAAACATCTAAATATGGAAAATTAAACTATAACTAACTTATAACTAAATAACGGTAATCTACATCTGTACTACAACTACCATCATCATTACTACTACTACCATCATCATCATCACCACTACTACCGTCTCTATGGCGTGTTAGGTCAGGACGTGACTAAGGGGTTTCTAGTGTTTTCTATGTATTGGTTATGTTGGTTCCCAATTAGAGGCAGCTGTTGTTCGTTGCCTCTAATTTTGGAATCCTCTTCAGTTTGTTCTCTCCCCATCTGTGTTTGTGGGTTAGTGCATGTTTGTACGTTGTTAGTGCCCGTGCGCTACACATTTTGTCCGGTCATCCGTCTTTTGTTGTTTTGAAGGTTTCACATGCAATAAATATGTGGAACGCTATGCACGCTGCGCCTTGGTCCAGTAATTTTGAAAGGGAAGGTGACATTTACTTTATCTTGGCCAGGTCGCAGTTGTAAATGAAAACTTGTTCTCAACTGGCCTACCTGTATTATGACATCATATAGAACTACCTGGTTAAATAAAGGTGTATTATGACATCATATAGAACTACCTGGTTAAATAAAGGTGTATTATGACATCATATAGAACTACCTGGTTAAATAAAGGTGTATTATGACATCATATAGAATTACCTGGTTAAAAATAAAGGTAAAATAAATAAAAATTCCCTATGGGCCCTGGTCAGACATCCTGCACTATATAGGGAATAGGATGCCATCTCCCTATGGGCCCTGGTCAGACATCCTGCACTATATAGGGAATAGGATGCCATCTCCCTATGGGCCCTGGTCAGACATCCTGCACTATATAGGGAATAGGATGCCATCTCCCTATGGGCCCTGGTCAGACATACAGCACTATTTAAGGAATAGGATGCCATCTCTCTATGGGCCATGGTCAGACATCCAGCACTATTTAAGGAATAGGATGCCATCTCTCTATGGGCCATGGTCAGACATCCTGCACTATATAGGGAATAGGATACCATCTGGGAGGCTGTGATTCAGAGTCCAGAATGAGTGAAGTGCAGGACTTAAAACTCTTTCATTCTCTAGCTGTGAAACGGATTCAATAAACACTGCAGACACACACACACGCACACACACACACACACACAC
>QNTS01008317.1:46403-68447 GCA_003317085.1 Hucho hucho | reverse complement strand
AGACACACACACACACACACACACACACACACACACACACACACACACACACACACACACACACACACACACACACACACACACACACACACACACACACACACACACACACACACACACGCACTGCCGGATACATTTCCTCTTGACTCATTATTATATTTTCCTGTTCTGTGAAGCAGTCAGGCGTCTGTATATTTGCATGTGATGAACATTGAAACAGTCAGCAGCACACTACACCACCGTCTCAGAACATTACATCTGAAATCACTCCATGATAGGACCACCTTTAAAGCACCACTGCATGAGTATCCCATCTACAGAGATGGCAGTGAATCTTGTTCCAGCACAGGAATTAGGATTTAAGATGGCGCTGACAGACATGGCAGCTCTGCTTCTAGCTCCTAAGCAACTTTGCAGTATTTATTATTATTATTTGTTATTTCTTACATTAGCCAATAATGTTCTTTGTGTTATTACGTACAGACGGAAATAACTTTTGGATATCAGAGTGATGGTAACTCACCAGCATTACGACCAGGACTTTCCCGAATTTGATCCTTCGTTTTTACCCCCCAGGGCAATTGAACTTATCCCAGAAGCTACTCCAAGTCGCCGTCCGCGGAGAAGAGGTATTCGGAGTGAACTTCTGGTCTGACTCAGGAGGCGTGCACACCATCCACGCTTTGAGAGTATATTGCTCGCTAATGTTCAGTCTCTGGACAATAAAGTAGATGAGCTCAGTGCGAGGATCTCCTTCCAGAGAGACATCAGGGACTGTAACATACTCCGTTTCACGGAAACATGGCTCTCTCCGGATATACTGTCCCCTTCCATACAGCCAGCTGGGTACTCAGTACATTGCGCAGACAGGAACAAAGAACTCCCTGGGAAGAAGAAATGAGGGGGTGTATGTTTCATGATTACTCATAGTGTGATTGTGATAACATACAGAAACAAAAGTCATTTTGTTCACCTGACCTAGAATACCTCACAATCAAATGCCAACTGCATTACCTCCCAAGAGAATTCTGTTCGGTTATAGTCACAGCCGTGTATATTCCCCCTCACACCGATACCATGAAGGCCCTCAAGGAACTACACTGGACATTATGCAAACTGGAAACCACATATCCTGAGGCCTCATTTATTGTAGCTGGGGATTTTAGCAAAGCAAATTTGAGGAAAACGCTACCTAAGTTCTAACAACACATTGACTGTAGCACTCTCTTAGGAAAAACACTAGATCACTGCTACTCACCTTTTCAAAATGCCTATAAGGCCCTCCCCCGCCCTCCCTTCAGTATATCAGATCACGACTCCATTTTGCTCCTCCCTTCCTATAGGCAGAAACTCAAACAGGAAGTACCTATGCTGAGGTCTATTCAACACTGGTCTGACCAATCGGAATTGCGAACCACCGCATTTAACCATGGCAAGGTGACTGGGAATATGGTTGAATACAAACAATGTAGTTCAGGGGTGCCCAACCAGTCAATCGCGGTCTACTAGTCGACCGCGGAGTGCTTGCCAGTCGACCGCGGAGTGCTTGCCAGTCGACCGCGGAGTGCTTGCCAGTCGATCGTGAGATGATTATACGTCTACTAAAATTCAGCCGCACAAGTCAATGCCTGTAATCGGAGGATTATTTTTTTGTTATGTCAAACTCAAAATGTGTATGTCTCATCTGCCATAATAGCATCGCTTTCCCAAAGAAAGGTAACAAAGAACTAAAAAACCGCACACAAAACTCAGGAAAAAGATTTTCCAGCAGACTGAATTACAAAGAAGAAAGGTACAAGAATAAAAAAATCTACTGTCAGCACAGCAGTCAATTTTCACATTACCTGTGACCAAAGGGAAGGTGGCAACCATAGCCTCTTATCGTGTGAGTTGCGTTCTTGCTAAGCATAGAAAGTTGTTCTAAGATGGGAAGATTATCAACGAAGCATTTATTGAGGCTGCAGACTCGGTGTTTGGCGATTTTAAGAATAAGACTGAAATTATGGCTGTCAAATTCAGTTGTCCAGAAATACGGTGACAAGAAGATATCAGTAAATAGTGGTGAACCTCGAGGATCAACTGAAGAAGGATATTGACAACTGCGAGTGTTATTCCCTCCAGTTTGATGAGTCCACAGATATGGTAGATGTGGCACAGTTATGCATTTTCATCAGAATGATAACATGAGTACAAAGGAGGAACTACTCACTACTCAGTTTGCTAACAAATTCCAACTGCCCTTTTGTAAGCTTGTCTCCAAATACTACCGATGGGGCACCGGCTATGGTAGGTCGCATTAGTGGGTTCGTTGCATTGAGCAAACGGGATGATTCTTTCCCTGACTTTCTTAGTTGTCACTGCGTAATTCATCAGCAAGCTTTGTGCGGAAAGATGTTAAATATAAAAGAGGTGATGGTTGTTGCGATGAAGATTGTGTGTTCTATTCGATCAAGAAGCCTACAGCAGAGGCTATTTCGCACTCACTTAGAAGAGACTGAAACGGAGCACACAGACTTGCTGCTGCACAGGGATGTGCGGTGGCTGAGCTGAGGTACATTTTTAGGGAGATTCAGGGAGATGTTGCCTGAAATCAAGGAATGTCTCAAGGTCTCCAAACATGCAGAATATGCACAGCATTTCTCACTGATCTAACTTACATGCTTAATGAATTGAATGTAGAACTGCAAGGATAAGGCAAACATGTAATTGACATGATCAGTTCTGAGAACTGCAAACTACAACTGCTCACGAGAAAGCTGCAACGTAAGGACCTGCACTTCTTTTCAACACATGCATTCAGAACTTGAACGTCAGGGCAAGGATACAGCACAGCCAGAACATCTTTTGACAGTCGTTTCACTGACTTTGCATCACTTGAGCCTATTGCCACTTACTGAAATTCCCACCCTTCAAAATGACATTCAGCTGAAATCCAGGGCAACCACTGAGATGAAGGAAGAGTTCTGGGAGCTACTGCTAGAGAAGAAGTATCCCAACATAAGAAGATGTGCTCTCAACTTATCAGCCCTTTTTGGATCAACCTTCCTCTGTGAGTCTGCATTTTCTCACATGAAGATAATAAAGTCCAGGTACAGATCTACCATGACTGATGACCACCTTGTGGCCTGCATGAGACTTGCAACAAGCTGCTACAGCCCTGACTATGAAAAACTACTTGCCTCCACCCAATGCCAAAAGTCACACTAAGGTAGTAAATTAAATGAGTTGCACTTATTTGTGGAAAACATGTTATTGGTCCACATTATATTTGGGTATCAAATAGGTATCAAAGCAGCAGGTTCATACTCAGTGGTGTGTTGCGTTTCATACATTTTGTTGGTTGGTTTAGATTTAGAGATTGGTAGATCTCATCAGGCTGGCAAATGAAAAAGTAGATCTCACGTCAAAGAAGGTTGGGCACACCTGGTGCAGTTATTCCCTCCGTAAGGAAATCAAACAGGCAAAACGTCAGTACAGAGACACATTGGAGTCGCAATTCAACGGCTCAGACATGATTTGTATGTGGCAGGGTCTAGAGATAATCATGAATTACAAAGGGAAAACCAGCAATGTCGAGGACACCGACGTCTTTCTCCCAGACAAGCTAAAAACCTTCTTCGCCTGCTTTGAGCATAACACAGTGGTACTGACTTGGCCCGCTCCCAAGGACTGTGGGCTCTCGTTCTCCATGGCCGACGTGAGTGAGACATTTTAACGTGTTAACCCTCGCAAGGCTTCCGGCCCAGACGGCATACCTAGCGGCGTCCTCAGAGCATGCGCAGACCAGCTGGCTGGAAATATTCAATCTCTCCCTATCCCAGTCTGTTGTCTCCACTTGCTTCAAGATGTCCACCATTGTTCCTGTACCCAAGAAAGCAAAGGTACCTGAACTAATTTACTATTGCCCCGTAGCACTCACTTATGTCATTGAAGTGCTATGAGAGGCTAGGATCATATCACCTCCAACTTACCTGACACCCTAGACCCACTTCAATTTGCTTACCTCCTCAATAGATCCACAGAAGATGCAATCGCCATCTCACTGCACACTGCCCTAGCCCATCTGGACAAGAGGAATACTTACATCAGAATGCTGTTCACTGAGTATACAGTGGCTTGCTAAAGTATTCACCCCCCTTGGCATTTTTCCTACTTTGTTGCCTTACAACCTGGAATTCAAATGGATTTTTGGGGGGTTTGTATCATTTGATTTACACAACAAGCCTACCACTTTGAAGATGCACAATTTTTTTTTTTTGTGAAACAAACAAGAAATAAGACAAAAGAAAACAGAAAACTTGAATGTGCATAACTCACCCCCCAAGTCAATACTTTGTAGAGCCACCATTTGCAGAAGTTACAGCTGCAAGTCTCTTGGGGTAAGTCTCTACTATAAGCTTGGCACATCTAGCCACTGGGATTTTCGCACATTCTTCAAGGCAAAACTGCTACAGCTCCTTGGATGGGTTCTGCTGATGTACAGCAATTTTAAGTCATACCACAGATTCTCAATTGGATTGAGGTCTGGGATTTGACTAGGCCATTCCTAGACATTTAAATCTTCCCCTTAAACCACTCAAGTGTTGCTTTAGCAGTATGCTTGGGCCATTGTCCTGCTGGAAGGTGAACCTCCGTCCCAGTCTCAAATCTCTGGAAGACTGAAACAGGTTTCCCTCAAGAATTTCCCTTTATTTAGCGCCATCCATCATTCCTTCAATTCTGACCAGTTTCCCAGTCCCAGCCTATAAAAAAACATCCCCACAGCATGATGCTGCCACCATCATGCTTCACTGTGGGGATGATGTTTTCAGGGTTATGAGAGGTGTTGGGTTTGCGCCAGACATAGCGTTTTCCTTGATGGTCAGAAAGCTCAATTTTAGTCTCATCTTACCAGAGTACCTTCTTCCATATGTTTGGGGAGTCTCCCACATGCCTTTTGGCGAAAACCAAACCTGTTTGCTTATTTTTTACTTTAAGCAACTGCTTTTTTTCTGGCCACTCTTCCGTATAGCCCAGCTCTGTGGAGTGTATGGCTTAAAGTGGTCCTACGGACAGATACTCCAATCTCCGCTGTGGAGCTTTGCAGCTCCTTCAGGGTTATCTTTGGTCCCTTTTTCGCCTCTCTGATTAACTTTAACAAAACGATGGAGCTGGAACGTGGAATTCAGGAAACGCCCTTATCCACATTGACGGGACTGCAGTGGAGAAGGTGGAAACATCACTTACAATCTGAAATGGTCCAACCACACAGACAGTGTGGTGAAGAAAGCGCAACAGCTCCTCTTCAACCTCAGGAATCTGAAGAAATTTGGCTTGGCCCCTAAGGCCCTCAGAAACTTTTACAGATGCACAATTGAACGCATCCTGTTGGGCTGTATAACCGCCTGGTACAGCAATTGCACCGCCTGCAACAGCAGGGCTCTCCAGAGGATGGTACGGTCTGCCCAACGCATCATCCCGAGCCACGGCCAGTTCACCCCGCTATCATCCAGAAGGCGAGGCCAGTACCGGTGCATCAATGCTGGGACCGAGAGACTGAAAAAAGCTCATATCTCAAGGCCATTCGACTGGTAAATAGCCATCACTAGCCGGCTACCACCCGGTTACTCAACCCTGCACCTTAGAGGCTGCTGCCCTATAAACATAGACATGGAATCACTGGTCACTTTAATAACGGAACGCTAGTCACTTTAATAATGTTTACATACTGCTATACTCATCTCATATGTGCATACTGTGTACTATTCCGACATTGCTCGTCCTAATATTGACACATTTCTTAATTGCATTCTTCTTTTACTTTTAGATGTGTGTATTGTTGTGAATTGTTAGATACTACTGCACTGTTGGAGCTAGGAACACAAGCATTTGGATACACCCGCAATAATATCTTCTAAATATGTGTATACGACCAATACAACTTGATTTGAATTGCTATGAACAGAGTTGTTCTGCTTTGTGAAGTTATGATTCTACTCAGACACACTGCTTCTTTAAAGGGACAGTTCTCCCTTTAGTCAGAACGTGGACTGAGACCACTTATGTTCTCCCTTTAGTCAGAACATGGACTGAGACCACTTCAGTTCTCACTTTAGTCAGAAAGTGGACTGAGACCAATTCATTTCTCCCTTTAGTCAGAACGTGGACTGAGACCACTTCAGTTCTCCCTTTAGTCAGAACATGGACTGAGTGCACTTATGTTCTCCCTTTAGTCAGAACGTGGACTGAGATCGCTCCAGATCTCCCTTTAGTCAGAACGTGGACTGAGATCGCTCCAGATCTCCCTTTAGTCAGAACATGTACTGAGACCACTTCAGTTCTCCCTTTAGTCAGAACGTGGACTGAGTCCACTTATGTTCTCCCTTTAGTCAGAACGTGGACTGAGACCACTTCTGAGGTACAAAAATGTCTGAGATGAGCTGTCCCTTTAAGCATTTTTATAGTCTAAAGCTGGCAGGGGGATGGGGTGAGATGACTATTGTGTGTTTTGATGTGTAAATCCCTAAGGGACCTCTAGGGGGACCTCTGTCATTGAGAACAACATTCTGTCACTTTCTGCCAGAACACCTCCCTGCTAGTGGAGATGTAAACCACAGATCCAGGGACCGCTCTCCTCTCCTCTTGCTGTGCATACCTTTTACTGATACCTTGATAGGATTCCGCATCTCCTGTTTTAGAAAACAATATGAAAACATGAATGAAATCACCTCCTGTAAAGTATATTTTGTCACCTTTTGGTCAGAATATCTCACATAGATAATATGCTGTATATATGCAGTTTGTTTGGAATGGGAATACGGATCTGTCCAGCAGCCAAGGTTAAGGCTCCTGTGTGAGGCGATAGGTAGGTAGGTAGGTAGGGAGATACAGTTGAAGTTTACATACAGTGGGGAGAACAAGTATTTGATACACTGACGATTTTGCAGGTTTTCCCACTTACAAAGCATGTAGAAGTCTGTAATTTTTATCATAGGTACTCTTCAACTGTGAGTGACGGAATCTAAAACAAAAATCCAGAAAATCACATTGTATGATTTTTAAGTAATTAATTTGCATTTTATTGCATGACATAAGAATTTGATACATCAGAAAAGCAGAACTTTGGTACAGAAACCTTTGTTTGCAATTACAGAGATCATACATTTCCTGTAGTTCTTGACCAGGTTTGCACACACTGCAGCAGGGATTTTGGCCCACTCCTCCATACAGACCTTCTCCAGATCCTTCAGGTTTCGGGGCTGTCACTGGGCAATACGGACTTTCAGCTCCCTCCAAAGATGTTCTATTGGGTTCAGGTCTGGAGACTGGCTAGGCCACTCCAGGACCTTGAGATGCTTCTTACGGAGCCACTCCTTAGTTGCCCTGGCTGTGTGTTTCGGGTCGTTGTCATGCTGGAAGTCCCAGCCACGACCCATCTTCAATGCTCTTACTGAGGGAAGGAGGTTGTTGGCCAAGATCTCGCGATACATGGCCCCATCCATCCTCCCCTCAATACGGTGCAGTCGTCCTGTCCCCTTTGCAGAAAAGCATCCCCAAAGAATGATGTTTCCACCTCCATGCTTCACGGTTGGGATGGTGTTCTTGGGGTTGTACTCATCCTTCTTCTTCCTCCAAACACGGCAAGTGGAGTTTAGACCAAAAAGCTCTATTTTTGTCTCATCAGACCACATGACCTTCTCCCATTCCTCCTCTGGATCATCCAGATGGTCATTGGCAAACTTCAGACGGGNCCAGCCTTGTGCAGGTCTACAATTTTATCCCTGATGTCCTTACACAGCTCTCTGGTCTTGGCCATTGTGGAGAGGTTGGAGTCTGTTTGATTGAGTGTGTGGACAGGTGTCTTTTATACAGGTAACAAGTTCAAACTGGTGCAGTTAATACAGGTAATGAGTGGAGAACAGGAGGGCTTCTTAAAGAAAAACTAACAGGTCTGTGAGAGCCGGAATTCTTACTTGTTAGTAGGTGATCAAATACTTATGTCATGCAATAAAATGCAAATTAATTATTTAAAAATCATACAATGTGATTTTCTGAATTTTTGTTTTAGATTCTGTCTCTCACAGTTGAAGTGTACCTATGAAAAAAATTACAGACCTCTACATGCTTTGTAAGTAGGAAAACCTGCAAAATCGGCAGTGTATCAAATACTTGTTCTCCCCACTGTACACTTAGGTTGGAGTCATTAAAACTTGTTTTTCAACCACTCCACACATTTCTTGTTAACAAACTAAAGTTTTGGCAAGTCTTTTAGGACATCTACTTTGTGCATGACACAAGTCATTTTTTCAGCAATTGTGTACAGACAGATTATTTCACTAATAATTCACTGTATCACAATACCAGTGGGTCAAAAGTTTACATACACTAAGTTGACTGTGCCTTTAAACAGCTTGGGAAATTCCAGAAAATGATGTCATGGCTTTAGAAGCTTCTTTTGGGCTAATTTACATAATTTGAATCAATTTGACACTAGATGGTAGCAGTGTATGTGCAAAGTGTTAGACTGATCCAATGAACCATTGCATTTCTGTTCAAAATGTTGTATCAAGTCTGCCCAAATGGTTTATTAATAAATTTTCAAGTTCATAACTGTGCGCTCCCCTCAAACAATGGCATGGTATTCTTCCACTGTAATAGCTACTGTAAATTGGACAGTGCAGTTAGATTAACAACAAATGAAGCTTTTTGCCCATATCAGATATGTCTATGTCCTGGGAAATGTTCTTGTTACTTACAACCTCATGCCAATCACATTAACACATGTTAGCTCAACCGTCCCGCGGGGGGGGACACCGATCCCGTAAAGGATAGACTATGGAGTGTAGAGTCCTTACAGACTACGGAGTGGAGAGTCCTTATAGACTATGGAGTGGAGAGTTCTTATAGACTATGGAGTGGAGAGTTCTTATAGACTATGGAGTGGAGAGTTCTTATAGACTATGGAGTGGAGAGTCCTTAGACTACGGAGTGGAGAGTCCTCAGACTATGGAGTGGAGAGTCCTCAGACTATGGAGTGGAGAGCCCTCAGACTATGGAGTGGAGAGTCCTAAAACTGTGGAGTGGAGAGTCCTCCGAATATGGAGTGGAGAGTCCTCAGACTATGGAGTGGAGAGCCCTCAGACTATGGAGTGGAGAGCCCTCAGACTATGGAGTGGAGAGTCCTAAGACTGTGGAGTGGAGAGTCCTCCAAATATGGAGTGGGGAGTACTCAGACAATGGAGTGGAGAGTCGGATCTTGTTTTATTCTGAGTTCCCAGTTGTCTTGAATGGATTGAAGATGGAAGTCTGAGATTTCCGAGTTCGATTTCCAAATTCCAAGTTCTGGGAGTTCTGGGTTTGACTTAATCAAAAATATCCTTCTCCTCAGTTGCACTTTGCTGTACAGTGGTTTTGTCCCAAATTACACCCTATTCCCTACATAGTCTGATGACTCTCCCTGAGGGCCCTGATCAAAAGTTGTGCACTAAATAGGGAATAGGGAGCCATTTGGGATGCAGCGAGTAGCTAATCTGTACTGCACTTTATGTGTGTGATGTCTTCAGACATTAAAGATAATGCCAGCATCATTTCTATTGATTTACATTATAGGAGGAATGCAACTAACATGTGTCTTAAAATAGACACAACGCGAATAATAATGAAAACGCTGGGCTGTCGCTACTTCTCATCATTGCAGGTGCAGCGCGAGTGAAATTATGGAGAAGCATGTTTTATGTTTTGTAACGGTGTTGAATAAAAACAGTGTTGACAATTCTGAATAAAAACAGTGTTGACAGTGCTGAATAAAAACTTAGACATGAACTCACTCATAAAAACTGTAGCTCTTTGCTGTATTCTTTGACAGTCTTTGGACATGTTTTTAAAAGTCATGAAATCTTACGTAGGCTACTATCAATCTTTGCCGGGTTTGTGGAAGCTCTGTAGGCAAGGCTATTTGAGCTATCAGATTGGCCAGCGCAGTAGGCACACACGATTTAGCCACAGATCTCCTTGTCGGCCGGTTAGAAGAAGTTTGTCTTTTCATACAAATTAAATGGTTAAAAATGGGAACAATTTGCTTACCCGGTGCGCAGTGATTCAGAATCAAGTGCACCTACCGTCAAAAGGGCTTCTGAATCAAGTGCACCTACTGCCAACAGGGCTCCTGAATCAAGTGCACCTACTGCCAACAGGCAGGGCTTCTGAATCAAGTGCACCTACCGCCAACAGGGCTCCTGAATCAAGTGCACCTACCGCCAACAGAGCTTCTGAATCAAGTGCACCTACTGCCAACAGAGCTTCTGAATCAAGTGCACCTACTGCCAACAGGGCTTCTGAATCAAGTGCACCTATCGCCAACAGAGCTTCTGAATCAAGTGCACCTATCGCCAACAGGGCTTCTGAATCAAGTGCACCTATCGCCAACAGGGCTTCTGAATCAAGTGCACCTACTGCCAACAGGCAGGGCTTCTGAATCAAGTGCACCTATCGACAACAGGGCTTCTGAATCAAGTGCACCTGCAGACTATGGAGTGGAGAGTCCTTAGACCATGGAGTGGAGAGTCCTTAAAGATGATGGAGTTGAGAGTACTCAGGTTATGGAGTGGAGCGTCCTCAGACTATGGAGTGGGGAGTCCTTATAGACTATGGAGTGGAGAGTCCTCAGACTGTGGAGTGGAGAGTCCTTATAGACTATGGAGTGGAGAGTCCTCAGACTGTGGAGTGGAGAGTCCTCAGACTGTGGAGTGGAGAGTCCTTATAGACTATGGAGTGGAGAGTCCTCAGACTGTGGAGTGGAGAGTCCTTATAGACTATGGAGTGGAGAGTCCTCAGACTATGAAGTGGAGAGTCCTCAGACTATGGAGTCCTCATAGTCCATAATTTTTGTTGAGTAATTCATAACGAATGTATTTCAAATGACTGGAGGATTAAACTAGTTCATATTTTGTCTGTGTCCATATAGACCATGGGTTCTTCTGAATAATTCATGTAAATCATTACTTGAACGATAACATGAACTTTAGTAAACACTGGAATTGATTTAATGCACTCAGGGTTTAAAATGACTAGTAATATTTTGGCAAATATTCCATTGGCCTAGTATTTCCTATGCACACAGATTTCTTCACAGTTTTAAAGATCGATACAGGACTTTTAGTACTCATGTTTTGACTCTTTAAGGCACATGTTAGTTGTATTCCTCCTATAATGTAAATCAACAGAAATGATGCTGTCATTATCTTTAATGTCTGAAGACATTGCACACATAAAGTGCAGTATAGATTAGCTACTCGCTGCATCCCAAATGGCTCCCTATTCCCTTTTTAGTGCACAACTTTTGATCAGGGCCCTCAGAGAGAGGCATCAGACTATGTAGGGAATAGGGTGTAATTTGGGACAAAACCACTGTACAGCAAAGTGCAACTGAGGAGAAGGATGTTTTTGACTAAGTCAAACCCAGAACCCTGCTAAATCACCTGAGTAAATGGGGCTTTGAAAGAGCAGAAAGCCTTGCTCCTTCCGTCTCATCCAAAAGTCAATAATAGTATTGTTTTTCCTTGGCTGAAACCTTGGATTCAACACCAAGCTCCTTGGAGACGGAGCACAGCTTATTCCTCAGTTATTTGCAATCTCAAACAAATTTCATTGGCTTGTGTGTATGTGAGAATGATTGTTTGTGTGTGTGTGCATGTGTGTGACGGAGAAAGAAAAAGAGAGAGTTGAGTAGCTAGATGAGGATGAAAAAAGACACACAATTATATTCCCTGCTTCTTCCTTTTTTAATGAAATGCAGACGTAATTCCCCCATGAAAGGCACAGTAATTGCCCAAACACTGTTATTATGTGACAATCGTCGTAGAACAAAGTATGAAATTGCAGAGGATTTTAATTGGGGGATAATTTCTGCAAGAAGCCTGACAAGTTAACATAATTAAAATACATATATATATATATTTTTAAATAGGTTTTTGTTGGCATGGCAGGATGTCGTATCCCCACTTATCGTCCGATTCTCCCCCTTCTCTCTCTCTCTTTTTCTTTTTCTGTTCATCTCTCTCTATTTCTCTCTCTCTCTCTCTCTCTCTCTCTCTCTCTCGTCCCCTCTCTCTCCTCCTCCTCTCTTTTTCTCTTCATCTCTCTCTCTCTCCTCTTCCTCTTCCTCTCTCGTTTTCTTCATCTCATCCTGATCCCAACCCATTTAGATTGCAGTCTAAATTTAACTTTTAATTTGACTGCTGTTATGAGTGGCAGATATTCAAGCCAAAGAAAATCCCCCAGACAGTGTTCACTATAGCTGCAACATCTGCCAGTAAAACAAGCAGTAATCTGGGCACTTTAACGGATTAAACGACGACATACATTAGGGAGATTTTATTACAGTCAAGGAGGTTTTTATAACCATGTCAATGACAAGCAAACAAAAAGGCCAGAGCTAAACCGTTGTGGTATTCATTCAGTTTTCCACTCTGTGACCAAGCTAACTCTTAGTCTCTTGAGAGAGATGACTCAACATGGCATTCAGAAAACAAAACTTAGTTCTCAGAAAAACTTTGCCTGAGATTCTGACAGTGTGTCTCGTCCATTGCACAGTCTTAATATAAAACAAGACAATATTCAGTTAAAGATAGTAGTTAGCATTCATGTGCCACACTAGATATCTCACTTTGGCTGTTTAGTAACGCTCTGTCTCAGAGGATGCATGAGAAAGAGAGAGAGGGAAGAGAGAGGGAAGAGAGAGAGAGGAGAGAGAGAAGAGAGAGAGGGAAGAGAGAGAGAGAGAAGAGAGAGAGGGAAGGGAGAGAGAGGAAAGAGAGAGAGGGGGAAGAGAGAGAGGGAAGAGAGAGAGGGAAGAGAGAGAGGGAAGAGAGCGAGAGGGAAGAGAGAGGGAAGAGAGAGCGAGGAAAGACAGAGAGAGGGAAGAGAGAGCGAGAGAGGCAGGCATCTGATGTTTTTGTAGGTTAATAGCAGCGAACATAAGCCACTAGCCAGCAGCCCTGCATCCCAAATCGCACCCTATTCCCTATATAGTGTTATTATTTTGACCAGGGCCAATAGGATTCTATGTAAGGAACAGGGTGTCATTTGGGTCACACGACAGGAATCACTCCAGAGCGGCTAAGATCAAACGCCAGGACCAGCAGAGAGTAGGCTGTCACCATGTAGAATTAGAGAGTGTTCTGAATCAGCCAAGTGGGATCAGCCATAGCCGTAAACTAAACCATGCTGATTAAACAGACTGGGCTTAAGATCTGTCAAACGACTTACACTCTGAGAGAAAGAGAGAGAGAGAGAGAGAGAGAGAGAGAGAGAGAGAGAGAGAGAGAGAGAGAGAGAGAGAGAGGCAGACAAGGGAAAGAGAGAGGAGGGAGAGGCTGATAAGGGAAAGGGAGAGAGGGAGAGGCTGATAAGGGAAAGGGAGAGAGGGAGAGAGGGAAGACAAGAAGAAGAGTTTTGAGTTTTAAATAATCTTTATTGGGTCTGGGAGCCCTCAACACAATCAACACTCATACAAAACCATATTTACACATCAATTAAAAACACAACTCCAAATCCTCCTCCACAGTAACTAAACACAACAGCCTCTGAATACCCCATCTACTCATAAACAGATCAGTATTATTAACTAGTTTCTAATAGGCAATCAGGTCAATCATCCTGACCAACCTGAGACACTGTAAAAACAGACGTGCCAGAGTTTCAGACTCAGCACAGAATGGACACCCTTCCCCAACAGTACGATCCAGGTGTACCAGATGCATATTGGTGGCTATGGCTCCATGTATTATCCTCCATTGGAGGTCAGCTGTCCTCTTTTCAATACAGCCTTTTGGGGATGCACTTGGACCAAACACACCCGCCCACCTCGTCGATTTTACCCCTTCCAGGGAAGAGGCATGGGACACTTTTACACAGATTTTATACATGGCCTTCTTTCCCACCTCCTTGAACTCCCCCAACTCCGGGGTATCGAAGGAAAGCAGCATCCCCACGTCCTCCTCGAATGCCCCCGCCGCAGCACTAACAATCAGTGCAGGGAACACATAATCCAGACCCTCCTTCCACCGCTCAGAATTGGAAGTGTCAGTCACAAACTGCAGATGAAGCACTGGCAAGGAATCACAGACCTCAGCGACGACCTTCCTCAGTAGGCGAGATGATCGGATCCCCGCTCTTTCTCCCAGCTCCTCCAACGATCTGCTCCTGCTCCGCATCAGATGACCCAGCTTGGTACACCCCACACCTAACAGGCATGAACGTAGGCTGGCTGAACCGGATGGCAGTGTTGTAAAAAAGAGGCTTGTCTAAGTAAAAGGTGCTTGTCTAAGCCCAAACAGCCCGCTCTCCTCATCAATGTGTAGGCTGTATCGACCCAGCTAGAACCGTGACTGTACAACAATCTCTGGAATGCTTGAAGCCGGAAAGCCATTATCCTGGAAGAAATGTCCACCAGGCCTTGCCCACCCTCATGCAGTGGCAGATACAGGGCTCCAGATTTAATCCAGTGTTGTCCAGACCAGAAGAAATTGACAAGGGTCCTCTGAAGCTCTGTATCAGACCCCCCGGTGGCTGTAAAGTCATTAGTCTGTGCCACAGGGTAGAGGCAGCAAGAGTATTAGCTACCAAAACCATTCCCCTATAAGACAGCTGGGGTAGCACCCATTTCCAACTTGACAGTCTGGCACACACTTTCTCCTCTACACCCTCCCAGTTATTTTTCTGAAAGTCATCGGAGTCTAGAAAAAAACCCAAAGTCTTCATCCCATCTCTGCCCCACTGAAGCCCCCCTGGTAACCGTGGAGCGGACCCCATCTGAAGCTGACCTGCCCACAGCGATTTACTCTTTTCCCAATTGACTCTAGCTGAGGAGGCCCCTTCATACACCTTTAAAACGTTTGAGAGAACCTTAACATTCTCATCCCCTTTAACAAAAGCTGTCACGTCATCTGCATACACAGACAGTGCTATCATGGGACCCTTCATTACACCTGGCACAGAGAAACCAGTAAACCTCGCTCTTAAAAAACAAAGCATTGGTTCAATTGTCAGACTTTATAACTGCCCTGAAATTGGGCATCCCTGCCTGATGCCCCTTTGGACAGGGATGGGGCAACTCAAACCACCCCCTTCACCATACATGAGGCCCCAGCATACAGTAAACTCATCCAAGACAAAAAAACATCCCCAAACCCAAAGGCTTTCATTGTTTTGAACAAGTACTGGTGGTCACACGACCAAAAGCCTTCTCCTGATCCAAAGAAAGTAAACCCACATTTACGTCAGACAGTTTACAAATGTCTAAAACATCTCTTATTAGAAACAAATTGTCAACAATAGAGCGATCAGGTACACGGAAAAAGTGGTCCTTGTGGACCAACAATCCCAGATACTCTTTCAACCTGTTTGAGAGACATTTAGATACAATTTTATTTTCTGTGCACAGCAAAGCAACAGGTCTCCAATTTTTTATGAGAGACAAATCTCCCTTTTTTGGCAACAATGAAAGCACCGCACATTGACAAGATACAGGAAGAGACCCCTAATGAAAATATTCACACACCACTTCATAAAAATCCTCCCCAATAGACCCCCAAAAGTGCTTATAAAACTCAGATGGTAAACCATCGATGCCAGGGGCTCGGCCTGATGAGAGCTGCATAACTGCTGTGGACAGCTCCTGCAGAGTAATGTCAGAGTCCAAAGCAACTCTCTGCTCAGGGCCCAATTGAGGAGGACCGTGTAACAACTGTTCAGTACACAGAGAATCACAATCCTCTGCCTTATAGAGGGCAGAGTAGAAATCCACGGCATGTTGGCGCATTTCACTGTCATCAATGGTCACCTTCCCATTAGGGAGATGAAGGCAGACCATCTGTTTACGTTGCAATGTCAACTGTCCTAGGTTATAAAAAAATTGCTAGGAGCATCCATATCCTTGATGGTAACAAAATGAGACCTAATCAAGGCACCCTTCACTCTTTCATGTAGAAACGACCTCAGTTCATGTCTCTTGTCCTGTAAGTTCATGACTAATCCAGGGTCATTCTGAGTGAGCAACTTCAATTCAATACATTTCATGTCCTGTTCAAGGGCCCTGATAGACTCTTTAACTTCAATATGAGACAGAGCAGTATACTGTTGACAAAACAATCGTATTTGGGCCTTCCCAACCTCCCACCATTGTCTCAAGGAATCAAAATTCCCTTTTGTAACCCTCCATTTTCCCCAAAACAACAAAAACCTTTCACAAAAATGACATCATATAACAACTTAACATTAAAATAACAGTAAGGTGATGACCTTCTTGGACAGGACAAGTGAATATCAACAGTAACAATATGGTGATCAGAGAAACCCACAGGAGTAATGTCACACCTTCCAACCCTACTACAGTAGTGCTCAGATACATCCAACCTGTCTAACTTTGCTGCACTGACACGACCTTCATTAACTTTTAGCCATGTGTACTGCCTAACTTTAGCATTCCTTACTCTCCACACATCAGAAAGCTCAAACTCAGTTAATAGACCAGACAGGCAAGTAAGTGGCTGACCGCAGGTGAGGTTCTTCAGCAGTGCGATCAACAGTAAAATCCACTGTACAGTTCCAGTCCCCCCCTAAAACCATACACCCCTCTTGGTCACACTGTCTTAAGGTTTCCTTTATTTGATCAAAAACAGCAATACGCTCTGTACCCTCATTAGGAGCATAAACATAAAAAAAGCAAAAAAAACATAACATCCACCTTGACCAATAAAACCCGACCCTTGACAATCTCTGTTGTAGATACCACAGTCACCCCTAAGCCTGAGGAAAACAAAATTGCCACCCAGGCACTGAAATTAGTACCATGACTGAATATATGCTGCCCCTTCCACCACATACCCCATTCAACCTCATTAGCCTCATCACTATGTGTCTCCTGTAGAAAAACTACAGGGGGGCTAGCGGGCCGTTCCCGACACTACCCGGTGAAATGTAAGGCGCCAAATTCAAAATCCAAAACTTGAATTATTAAACATTCATCAATATATAAGTGTTGCATAGTCATCAAAAAGCGCGGGTCACACAAAACCCATATAAGAGCTCAAATAAATCACTTACCTTTCGAAGAACTTCTGCTGAGGGCTTCCCAAGTGTCCAACAAAGACATCCAATGGTTCTTTTGTTAGAAAAAGTCATTTATTATATCCATAAATCTCCATTTGTTTTGCGCGTTATGTTCAGAAAATCCACCGTCGAGTCGCCCATTGAACTGTGAAGAGAACGCGTTCAAATTATACCTATCACCTTTCTCCAAACAAATCAAACATAATTCTTTATGTATCCTTACGTATCCTTTTATGTATATTTACTATAATATTTCAACCGGATTGTAGCCTGAACGATTGAATCCAATAGGCAACCAGGAGAAAAAGGTCAACAAAAAATAAACCGCAAATCCGAATGGATTTTCCTCGGGTTTTCGCCTGCTATATCAGTTCTGTTATACTCACAGACATTATTTTAACGGTTTTAGAAATCTATCCAATAGTACTAATTATGTGCATATCCCAGTTTCTGGGCCTGAGTGGCAGGTATTTTACTTTGGGCATGCCAGACTCTCCAAAACCGTCATCACTGCTGATGATGCCTAAAGAGTTAAGCCTTTTCTGTTTCATTACTTCTAATACCCAAGCCCTCTTATTCCTGTCCCTTCCCCCATTAATATTGAGAGAACCTACCCTTATTCCCCCCATATAGAAAAGAGAAAGGAAAAGCAGAAGAAACCACAGAGAAACCAAAGAGAAAAAAGACACCCTGTGAGGCATGATCATCATCATTATTTTAATTTTCTCTTAACCTGACCACGTTTCCCACTACCGTTTGCTGCTGTGACAGCAGTAACAAATTTCCTCAAGTGAAAATGCTTCTTCTACCCCACCGTCTTCTGTAACATCACAGCTGACCTCACAAACTTATCAACATAAAAAAAATCTGCCAATTTGACAGATTTCCCAAAAGTCTGATCCAGAAACCCATTTACCACCTCTAGACTGTAAATTGAGTCCTCACCAGCTGCTATCGTATCAAGAGAGATATCCATATCCTTCTCCTGATCCTCCTCAACTGAGGCCACAGACCGCTGACTCCCCTCTACCACATCCCTCTCAACACTCCCTACTTGCACCCCATCACTCGTACCAGGCATCTCCTCCACTACCTGGGAGACTAGCCCCACCTGAACCCCTTCCTGTACCCCATTACTCATAGTGGGCATATCCTCTACTACCTGGGAGCCTAACTCCACATTAACCCCCTCCTGTACCCCAGCACTCGTACTGGGCAACTCCTCACCAGTCTGAGGAAATGACTCTTCAGATCCATCCTCACCTTCTACAACAATATTTTTTTGCTGCATAACATTTCCCTCTGGTACAAGTTGCAACTCCGTGCCCTCAACACGGACAACTTCCTCAGCAACAGGTGCTTGTGGCTGCTCTATCACTGTCAACCCACCTCTCCCTACATCAGTGGGCCCAGGCATTACGAGTACAACCTGCGCCCATCCCTCCTCCTTCTCCCTTTTCGGGCAAACACCGTTGACTACCCGTACTAGCATAAGCCATATACAGTCTATTGTCATATTTGACTTTAGGAGGGAGGGAGGGAGGGAGGAGAGAGAGAAAACTCCCTTCTTCTGGTCTCCCCTCTCTCCCTCTATTCACCTCTCTTCTTCTCGTCTCCCCTCTTCCTCTCTCTCTTCTTCTCGTCTCCCCTTGCCAGAAGGCTTGGTGTATTTGGTGCAAAAAGTCAGGCGCAGGACAGCAGAGATGAGCAACACAATGTAGTTTACTCAAAATAATCAAAGTAGTAACAAATACCAAAATGGACCGGAATTGGCTAGAAGGCCGGTGACGTTGACCGCCGAACGCCGCCCGAACAAGGAGAGGGACCGACTTCGGCGGAAGTCGTGACAGTACCCCCCCCCCCCTTGACGCGCAGCTCCATCAGCGCACCGACACCGACCTTGGGGACGATCCTTTGGATGAGGCGCAGGGCGATCCGGATGGCGAAGGTGGAACTCCCGCAGCATCGAAGGGTCCAAAACGTCCTCCACGTGCACCCAGCATCTCTCCTCCGGACCATACCCCTCCCACTCCACGATGTCCAGAGGGGGCGGAGGAACCTCCCGCACCTCAGACTCCTGGAGTGGACCAGCCACCACCGGCCTGAGGAGAGACACATGGAACGAGGGGTTAATACGGTAATCGGGGGGAAGCTGTAACCTGTAGCAAACCTCGTTCAGTCTCCTCAGGACTTTGAATGGCCCCACAAACCGCGGGCCCAGCTTCCGGCAGGTCAGGCGGAGGGGCAGGTTTCGGGTCGAGAGCCAGACCCGTCCCCCGGTGCGAACACCGGAGCCTCACTGCGGTTGCGGTCTGCGCTGGCTTTCTGCCGCCTCATGGCCGCTGAAGGTGCACATGAGCGGCGTCCCATGTCTCCTCCGAGCGCCTAAACCAGTCGTCCACCGCAGGAGCCTCGATCTGGCTCTGATGCCACGGCGCCAGAACCGGCTGGTACCCCAGTACGCACTGGAAGGGGGAGAGGTTAGTAGAAGAGTGGCGGATCGAGTTCTGGGCCATCTCTGCCCAGGGTATGAACGACGCCCACTCCCCCGGCCGGTCCTGGCAATAAGACCCCAGAAACCTACCCACATCCTGGTTTACTCTCTCCACCTGCCCGTAACTCTCGGGGTGAAAACCTGAGGTAAGGCTGACCGAGACCCCCAGACGTTCCATGAACGCCCTCCAGACCCTTGATGTGAACTGGGGACCTTGATCAGATACTATGTCCTCACGCATCCCGTAGTGCCGGAAGATGTGTGTGAACAGGGCCTCCACAGTCTGTAGGGCCGTAGGGAGACCGGGCAAAGGGAGGAGACGGCAGGACTTAGAGAACAGATCCACAATATCCAGGATCATGGTGTTACCCTGTGAGGGAGGAAGATCCGTGAGGAAGTCCACCGACAGGTGCGACCACAGGCCGTTGTGGAACGGGTAAGGGGTGTAACTTCCCTCTGGGCAGGTGCCTAGGGGCCTTGCACTGAGCGCACACCGAGCAGAAGGAAACATAAACCCTCACGTCCTTACATAAACCCTGGACCAGCAGTACTTCCCACTAAGACAGCGCACTGTCTGACTGATGCCAGGATGACCAGAGAAGGGTGACATGTGGGCCCAATAGATCAAATGCTCGATGTCCGCGTCCAGCTCCAACACGACCGGTGCCACCAGGCAAGAGGCCGAGAGTATGGGAGTGGGATCCATTGACCGCTCCTCTGTGTCATACATCCCGGGACAGTGCGTCCCCCTTCGTATTCTGGGAACCTGGTCTGTAGGACAGGGTGAAAACAAAACGGGTAAAGAACATGGCCCACCTTGCCTGGCGAGGGTTCAGTCTCCTCGCCGCCCGGATGTACTCCAGGTTGCGGTGGTCAGTCCAGACCAGGTGTTTAGCCCCCTCAAGCCAATGTCTCCACGCCTTCAAGGCCTTGACGACAGCCAACAGCTCCCGGTCCCCCACGTCATAGTTTCGCCGGGCTGAGCTTCCTCGAAAAGAAGGCACAGGGGCGGAGCTGAGAGAGCACGGCTCCTATCCCAGCCTCGGACGCGTCCACCTCCACTATGAACGCCAAAGAGGGATCCGGATGAGCCAGCACGGGAGCCGAGGTAAACAGAGCATTCAGGTGACCAAAAGCCCTGTCCGCCTCAGCCAACCACTGCAAACACACTGGTCCCCCCTTCAGCAGTGAGGTAATGGGAGCCGTTACCTGACCAAAGCCCCGGATAAACCTCCGGTAATAGTTGGCAAACCCTAGAAACCGCTGCACTTCCTTTACCGTGGTGGGACTCGGCCAATTACGCACGGCTGAAATGCGGTCACTCTCCATCTCCACCCCTGAAGTGGAAATGCGGTATCCTAGGAAGGAGATGGACTGTTGAAAGAACAGACATTTCTCAGCCTTGACGTACAGGTCATGCTCCAACAGTCGACCAAGCACCCTGCGCACCAAAGACACATGCTCGGCACGTGTAGCGGAGTATATCAGAATGTCATCAATATTCACCACTACACCCTGCCCGTGCAGGTCCCTGAAAATCTTGTCTACAAAGGCCCTAGAAGACTGATGGAGCATTAATCAACCCATACAGCATGACGAGGTACTCATAGTGCCCTGAGGTGGTACTAAATGCCGTCTTCCACTCATCTCCCTCCCAGATAAGCACCAGGTTGTAAGCGCTCCTGAGATCCAATTTTGTGAAGAAAAACCCCTAAACACCTCCTCGAGCACTCTCGTGACCACCCTGTGAGAGCCCTCTGTTGCCACGAAATATTGGGGTCATGACAGGCTAACTAGGGTAGGCCCAGCACTACGGGAAATGCAGGAGAATCAATAAGGAAGAGACTAATTCTGTCCTTGTGACCCACATGCGTCACCATGCTCATTGGAGCGGTGACCTCCCTAATTAGCCCTAACCCTAATGGTCGACTATCTAGGGCGTGAACTACGAGCGCCTTATGCTGGGAAGTCCAAGGCGAACTCCTGTGAACTCCATCAAATGGACTGACCTATTATTAGAACAATAACACACAAAAACATTGGGGAAACAGAGGGTTAAATAATGAACATGTAATTTGGGAATTGAAACCAGGTGTGTAGAAACCAAAGACAAAACAAATGAAAAATGGGATCGGCGATGGCTAGAAGGCCGGTGACGTCGACCGCCGAACGCTGCCCGAACAAAGAGAGGGACCAACTTTGGCGGAAGTCGTGACACCCCTCTTCCTCTCTCCCTCTCTTCTTCTATTCTCCTCTCTTCTTCTCTTCTCCCCTCTCTCACTCTCTCCCTCTATTTTCCTCTCTTCTTGTCTTCCCTCTCTCCCTCTCCCTCTCTCCCTTTCCCTTATCTGCCTCTCTCTCTCTCTCTCTCTCTCTCTCTCTCTCTCTCTGTCTCTCTCTCTCTCTCTCTGTCTCTCTGTCTCCTTCTCTCTGTCTGTCTGTCTCTCTCTCTCTCTCTCTCT
>QNTS01008313.1:6013-44750 GCA_003317085.1 Hucho hucho | reverse complement strand
CCCCCCCCCTTCCTCTCTGTTGGGAGAGTCATGACACTACCAAAACAAAGGCCAAAGATGACGGAAGTACCGTTGGGGACAGTGGTGTCTCTATCACAGGTGAAGGATCTTTTAAACGAACAAAACTAGTTCTACAAGCTACAACAAGAAAATAGCTTAAAGTGTTTTGTCCAAATACTGGTGGAGTCAACTAATAAAGGAATGGTTGACCTGATCAGAGTGGTCTAGGACCTGAAGAACAGTTTGCAGTTCACCCAGGGTCAGCTCGGTGAGTTTAAACAGGAGAACGGCAAGCTGAAAGCAATCTGTAAGTCATTGAGAAAGGACATCAGTTTTGTATGTGAAACCATGATAACAATGATGGAGAAATCTGAGTATCTCGAGGGGCAATCAATGCAGAACAACATAGTTGTGGACGGAATTGCGGAATCTCAACATGAGACCTGGACAGAGTCTGAGGACAAAGTGAGGGAAATTATCTCGGATAACCTGAAGATGGACCACAGGAGGATTGAGGTGGAGCGTGCCAACAGAACTGGAAAACCCACCCAGGTGACAGGCACAGGCTGATAGTGGTCAAGTTCCTGACGTTCAAGGACAAGGTAGCTGTTCTGGAAGAGCCAAGAACTTGAGAGGAACGTATATCTTCCTCAACAAGTACTATCCTGAAGCTGTGCGTCAGAAGAGGAATAGAAAAATTATAATAATGTAACCTAAATTTACCTAGGCAAGTCAGTTAAGAACAAATTCTTATTGACAATGACGGCCTACCAAAAGGCAAAAGGCCTCGTGCGGGGACGGGGGCTGGGATTAAAAATAAAAAATAAAATATAAATATAGGAAAAAACACACATCACAACAAGAGAGACAACACTACATAAAGAGAGACCTAAGACAACAACATGGCAAGGCAGCAACACATGACAACAACATGGTAGCAATACAACATAGTAGCAGCACAAAACATGGTACGGTACAAACATTATTGGGCACAGACAACAGCACAAAGGGCAAGAAGGTAGAGACAACAATACATCATGCAAAGCAACCACAACTGTCAGTAAGTGTCCATGATTGAGTCTTTGAATGAAGAGATTGAGATAAAACGGTCCAGTTTGAGTGTTTGTTGCAGCTCGTTCCAGTTGTTAGCTGCAGCGAACCAAAAAGACAAGCGACCCAGGGATGTGTGTGCTTTGGGGACCTTTAACAGAATGTGACTGGCAGAACGGGTGTTGTATGTGGAGGATGAGGGCAGCAGTAGATATCTGTTATGGAAATTTTGTACTCAATGTTCATAAACTGAACTTCAATTAAACAACTACGTCTGTAAACCAGAATTTGTAAGATACTGGTTGAAATGAAACGGACGGTAGCCCAGTCTACAATGGTCAAATGTCAATGTTTATTCAGAGGAGCTCCCAATTCACAATGGGAGCACAATCCTTTATATATACATACAATTTAACTCCACCCCGCTCTAGGCGGGCTGTGTTTTACATATTACAGCTTATCACTTCTAACAGTTTTCTGACCGTTTCTAACCGTTTCTCCCCTCCCTGGGTGGAGAAACCGTTTTCCTGTTATAGGGTTCAGTTATAAATCGTCCGTCGACAGTTCTCCTGTTCCTCTGTTATCTCAACTCCATCCTACTTAGGTTGCAAAATAGTAACACGAAGTCTTAGTCTTTTGAAAAGTTCTAGACCTATTCCTCTAACACCTATTACATATATTTTCAGGACTTAATATTCTTAGTAATTACTTAAACATATTATTTTAAACATATAATCATTTAGTCATTAAACATATAAATCATATGAATTTATTCATAACAATATCTCAGATAGGGGGAAGTGTGGCCTAAGAGTTCTTTTTAAATAAGCATAAAGAGGTGACCAGTTTACAGAGGAGTATAGAGTGCAGTGATGTGTCCTATAAGGAGCATTGGTGGCAAATTAGAAGACCGAATGGTAAAGAACATCTAGCCGTTCGAGAGCACACTTACCTGCCGATGTATAAATTATCTTGCATGATCTAGTGATCTAGTCTCCATAATCTAGCATGGGTAGTATGGTAATCTGAATCAGGGTTAGTTTGGCAGCTGGGGTGAAAGAGGAGCGATTACAATAGAGGAAACCAAGTTGAGGTTTAACTTTAGCCTGCAGCTTTGATATGTACTGAGAGAAGGACAGTGTACCATCTAGCCATTCTCCCAAGTACTTGTATGAGGTGACTACCTCAAGTTCTAAACCCTCAGAGGTAGTAATCACACCTGTTGGGAGGGAGAGGGGCATTCTTCTTACCAAACCACATGGCCTTTGATTTGGAGGTGTTCAGAACAAGATTACGGGCAGAGAAAGCTTGTTGGACACTAAGAAAGCTTTGTTGTAGAGCATTTAACACAACATCCGGGGAGGGGCTAGCTGAGTATAAGACTGTATCATCTGCATATAAATCGATGAGAGAGCTTCCTACTGCCTGAGCTATGTGGTTGATGTTAATTGAGAAGAGCGTGGGGCCTAGGATTGATCCTTGGGGTACTCCCTTGCAGACAGGCAGTGGTTGAGACAGCAGATTTTCTGACTTTATACACTGCACTCTTTGAGAGAGGTAGTTAGCAAACCAGGCCAAAGACCCCTCATAGACACCAATACTCCTTAGCCGGCCCACAAAAATGGAATGGTCTACAATATCAAAAGCTTTGGCCAAGTCAATAAAAATAGCAGCACAACATTGCTCATTGAGTATCTTTAAGATTGCAGTGACTCATCCATAACCTGTGCGGAAACCAGATTGCATACCAGAGAGAATACTACAGACATCAAGAAAGCCAATCAGTTGATTATTGACAAGTTTTTCCAACACTTTTGATAAACAGGGCAAAATAGAAATAGGCCTATAACAATTATGATCAGCTTGATCTCCCCCTTTAAATAAAAGATGAACCGTGGCTGCGTTCCAAGCAATGGGAACCTCCCCAGAAAGGAGAGACAGGTTAAAAAGGTTGGAGATAGGCTTGGCGATGATAGGGGCAGCAACCTTAAAGAAGAAAGGATCTAAACCATCTGACCCAGATGGTTTATTGGTTTCAAGTTTCAGGACCTCCTTTAGAACCTCGGACTCAGTGACTGCCTGCAAGGAGAAACTTTGTTGTGGGGCAGGGGAAAAGAGGGAGAAGCATCGGGGATAGTCGCATTAGAAGGGGTGGGAGATGAGGAAATGTTGGACGGGCAAGGAGGCATGGCTGAGTCAAATAGGAATCCTGACTTAATGAAGTGGTGATTAAAGAGCTCAGCCATGTGCTTCTTGTCAGTAACAACCACATCATCAACTTTAAGGGACATGGGCAGCTGTGAGGAGGAGGGTTTATTCTGCAAGTCTTTAACCGTTTTCCAGAACTTCTTGGGGTTAGACCCACAGAGAGAGAACTGCTCCTTAAAGTAACTAACTTTGGTCTTCCGGATAGCCTGAGTGCACTTATTTCTCATTTAACTGAATGAGAGCCAGTCAGCCTGAGTATGCGTGTTGCTGACCCTTTCGCCAAATGCAATTCCTGAGGTGGAGTAACTCTGCAAGATCACGGTCGAACCAGGGGCTGAACCTGTTTTTAATTCAAATTTTCTTTATGGGGACGTGTTTGTTAATAACAATACCACTGAAAATATAAAAAAAGAAGGTCCAAGCGTCCTCGATCAAGCTGATTCTATACCATTTTACAGAGGCCAGTTCATGAAGGAAAGCTTGCTCTTTAAATTTTTTAGCAGGTGTCTATGACAAATCAGGACAGGTTGTTTCACTGAGCAGCCATTACACAGGCTGTAAAACAGTGATCACTAAGGTCATTACAGAAAACACCAGACTGATACCTATTATTTGTGAGGATAACATCAAGAAGAGTAGCCTTTCCTGGGTGTTTGGAGTCATACCTTGTGGGATTGGTAATAATCTGAGAAAGATTTAGGGAGTCACATTGCTTTAGGACTTGGTCAGGGGGTTTAGGCATGTCCCAGTGTAGGTCACCTAGCAGGACAAATTCAGACTTAGGCTTCGACACCTCTCGCTATTTGAAGTTTCAGATCTCAGTCCTTATAAAGTAAAATATATTGTTGTAATGTGTTTGTCTTGGTTTTTGAAAGTAAAAAATAGCTTCAGACTAAGCGTTACTCACTCAGTTCCAGGTTGGATGGTGTTTTCAGGTTTCGGTTTGTTTCCCAGAGTTTGTTTCCCAGTTTGTCTAACTCTAAATCGATAATTTTTTGAACATGCTGAAAAATGTGGGAGCTCATCTGCTCATGACCTCCCTCTCTCTCTCAGATGCAGTACCTTTATGTCTGTCTACTAAACTGCACCCAGTGTGTTACTTAATTTAAAACAATCACACTGTGTTGCTGCCTGAGAATATGTGCCTGCCACCAGTCAGACTCAGCGCTCGCGGCTTTAAGCACTTTAATGGCATTTCAGACTGGAGAACCTCAGTAATGTAAAGACTTTTTTAGTCCCAGTGCTCTATGAAATGGCCCTGCTCCCAGCACAGTCACACACTCCACTCTCTGGGTTATTACCCCCCTGCCTGCATGGAGATGGAGTCAGTTCTTTAATAGCACAACAATTGGGTGTTGGAAAGAACTTACCCCAGCCATGGAAGCTGCCAGAGCACGTAAGGACATTGCTTATACATGCTATGACAGGCTCATTGTATGCCCTCCCTCCCAAAAGTCTGGAAGGGATGAGAGAGCCAAGCCTATGGGTTTGTAGCTTCAACCTCGCACCACACACACACTTACACACACCAACTGAGTAGTGGACTGCTGAATGTATATATTTTTCTCTTCCTTTTACATATTATGTCTATCTCTGATAAGCTATCAAGGAAAGAGCTGAAAATAGCACTTATTAATATATGTAGCCTTAGAAATAAGGTTAATGAAATCAATAACTTGCTATCAGATCACATTAAAATATTAGCCATTTCTGAGACTCAATTAGATAATTCATTTCATGATACAGCAGTAGCAATACAAGGATATAACATCTATAGAAAATACAGAAATGGGGGAGGTGATGCTGTACAGTATTCCATTGAAGTCGGACGTTTACATACACCTTAGCCAAATACATTTATACTTTTTCACAGGTCATCACATTTAATCCTTGTAAAAATTCCCTGTCTTAGGTCAGTTAGGATCACCACTTTATTTTAAGAATGTGAAATGTCAGAATAATAGTAGAGAGAATTATTTCTTTCAGCTTTTATGTCTTTCATCACATTCCCAGTGGGTCAGAAGTTTACATACACTCAATTAACTGAGTCAGGTTTGTATGCCTCCTTGCTCGCACATGCTTTTTCAGTTCTTCCCACAAATGTTCTACAGGATTGAGGTCAGGGCTTTGTGATGGCCACTCCAATATTTTGGCTTTGTTGTCCTTAAGCCATTTTGCCACAACTTTGGAAGTATGCTTGGGGTCATTGTTCATTTGGAAAACCCATTTGCGACAAAGCTTTAACTTCCTGACTGTCTTGAGATGTTGCTTCAATTAATTCACATAATTTTCCTTCCTCCTGATGCCATCTGCTTTGTGAAGTGCACCAGTCCCTCCTGCAGCAAAGCACCCCCACAACATGATGCTGCCATCCCCGCGCTTCACGGTTGGGATGGTGTTCTTCGGCTTGCAAGCCTCCCCCTTTTTCCTCCAAACATAACAATGGTCATTATGGCCAAACAGTTCTATTTTTGTTTCATCAGACCAGAGGACATTTCTCCATGTGCAGTTGCAAACCGTAGTCTGGCTTTTTTATGGCGGTGTTGGAGCAGTGGCTTCTTCCTTGCTGTGCTGCCTTTCAGGTTATGTCAATATAGAACTCGTTTTACTGTGGATATTGATACTTTTGTACCTGTTTCCTCCAGCATCTTCAGAAGGTCCTTTGCTGTAGTTCTGGGATTGATTTGCACTTTTTGCACCAATGTACGTTCATCTCTAGGAGACAGAACGCGTATCCTTCCTGAGCAGTATGACGGCTGCGTGGTCCCATGGTGTTTATTCTTGCGTACCATTGTTTGTACAGATGCATGTGGTACCTTCAGGCGTTTGGAAAATGCTCCCAAGGATGATCCAGACTTGTGGAGGTCTACACATTTTTTGCCTGATTTCTTTTGATTTTCCCATGATGTCAAGCAAGGCACTGAGTTTGAAGGTAGGCCATGAAATACATCCACAGGGACTCTCCAATTGACTCTATTTATGTCAATTAGCCTATCAGCAGCTTCTAAAGCCGTTACATCATTTTCTGGAATTTTCCAAGCTGTTTAAAGGCACAGTCAACTTTCTGTATGTAAACTTCTGACGCACTGGAATTGTGATACAGTGAATTATAAGTGAAATAATCTGTCTGTAAACAATTGTTGGAAAAATTACTTGTGTCATGCACAAAGTAGATGTCCTAACCGATTTGTCAAAACTATAGTTTGTTAACATGAAATGTGTGGAGTGGTTGAAAAATGAGTTTTAATGACTCCAACCTAAGTCTATGTAAACTTCCGACTTCAACTGTAACTATATCCCTGTAATGCTTACAGATGATCCTATGTCAAGTGTTATTGAAATGTTGTGGTTGCACGTTCACTTTTATTTTTGGGAGTTGCTATAGACCACCAAGAGCTAACAGTCAGTATCTAAATAATATGTGTGAAATGCTTGATAGCGTATGTGATGTACATTGGTGGAAAAAATACCACATTTTCATACTTGAGTTAAAGTAAAGATACCTTAATAGAAAATGACTCAAGTAAAAGTGAAAGTCACCCAGTAAAATACCACTTGAGTAAAAGTCTAAAAGTATTTGGTTTTAAATATCCTTAAATATCAAGTGTTAATGTAATCGCTAAAATATACTTAATTATCAAAAGTAATGGTAAAAGTATAAATCATTTCAAATTCCTTATTGAAAGCAAGCCAGACAGCATAATTTTCTTGTTTTTATTTTATTTACAGATATCTCCAACCTCAGACATAATTTACAAATGAAGCATGTGTTTAGTGAGTCTGCCAGATCAGAGGCAGTAGGGATGACGAGGGATGTTCTCTTGATAACTATGTGAATTAGACAATTTTCCTGTCCTGCTAAGCATTCAAAATGAGTACTTTTGGGTGTCAGGGAAAATGTATGGAGTAAAATGTACATCATTTTCTTTAGAAATGTAGTGAAGTAAAAGTTGTTAAAAATATAGAGTACACTAAAGTACACATACCCCAAAAAACGACTTAACTTGTACTTTCAAGTATTTTTACATAAGTACTTTACACCACTGGTGATGTAAACAGAGAGGTCTACTTTCTTGTGGGCATGAATATTGATTCGTTTTCATCAAGCTGTCCACTCAAGAGGAAGCTTCTCCCTGTAACCAGTGCCTGTAATCTGGTTCAGGTTACTTTAGAACGTTGTGAACACAATATTGTGGCTATATCCAGGAATGCCAAAGTTCCAAAAGCTGGGCCTAAAATAGTATATAAGAAATCATTTGATGACACTTGATGAATTTATGAAATTGCTTCTTCCAATTATTGATAAACATGCACCTGTTAAGAAACCGACTGTAAGAACTCTTAAGACGCGTCTAATAAGTCTGGCTGCACATCTGACTGGCTGACTTACTGCAAATTGAGAAATGATGTGACTAAACTCAACAAAAAGAAGAAGAAACTGTATTAGGAAGCCAAGATTAATTATATAAAGAATGATGGAAAAAAACTTTGGAGTACTTTAATTGATTTTAGGGGCAGAAAGACAAATTCAACTCCATCTTTCATCGAATGAGATTCATCACAAAACTATTTGATGTTGGCAATTATTTTTGTGATTACTTCATTGGCAAAATGGGCAAACTTAGACAGGAAATTCCAACAACGAACAGTGAGCCATCTTAAAAGCATTGCAAGTTTGAATTTTGTAAAGTTAGTGTGGGAGAGGTGGAAAAATTGTTATCGATCAATAATGACAAGCCTCCTGTCATAGACAACTTAGATGGACAGCTACTGAGGACGGTAGCTGACTCTATAGCCACTCCTATCTGTCATATCTTTCATCTGAGCCTAAAGGAAAGTCTTTGTCCTCAGGCCTGGAGGTAAGTCAAAGTCATTCCGCTACCCAAGAGCTGAAAAGCGGCCTTTACTGGTTCTAACAGTAGAGCTATCAGCTTGCTGCCAGCTCTTAACACAAAAAATTGTGTTTGACCAAATAAACTCAGCAAAAAAAAGAAACTGACCTTTTTCAGGACCCTGTCTTTCAAAGATAATTCGTAAAAATCCAAATAACTTCACAGATATTCATTGTAAAGGGTTTAAACACTGTTTCCCATGCTTGTTCAATGAACCATAAACAATGAACATGCACATGTGAAATGGTCGTTAAGACACTAACAGCTTACAGACGGTAGGCAATTAAGTTCACAGTTATGAAAACTTAGGACACGAAAGACGCCTTTCTACTGACTCTGAAAAACACCAAAAGAAAGATGCCCAGGGTCCCTGTTCATCTGCGTGAACGTGCCTTAGGCATGCCTTAGGACAGGTATAGGATGGCAACAACAACTGCCCAAGCTACACCAGGAACGCACAATCCCTCCATCAGTGCTCAGACTGTCCGCAATAGGCTGAGAGAGGCTGGACTGAGGGCTTGTAGGCCTGTTGTAAGGCAGGTCCTCACCAGACATCACCGGCAACAGCTTTGCCTATGGGCACAAAAAAGTGCTCTTCATTGACGAGTCACAGTTTTGTCTCACCAGGGGTGATGGTTGGATTCGTGTTTATCGTCTAAGGAATGAGCGTTACACCGAGGCCTGTACTCTGGAGCGGGATTGATTTTGAGGTGGAGGGTCCGTCATGGTCTGGGGCAGTGTGTCACAGCATCATCGGACTGAGCTTGTAGTCATAGCAGGCAATCTCAACGCTGTGCGTTACAGGGAAGACATCATCCTCCCTCATGTGGTACCCTTCCTGCAGGCTCATCCTAACATGACCCTCCAGCATGACAATGCCACCAGCCATACTGCTCATTCTGTGCGTTATTTCCTGCAAGACAGGAATGTCAATGTTCTGCCATGGCCAGCGAAGAGCCCAGAACTCAATCCCATTGAGCACATCTGGAACCTGTTGGATCGGAGGGTGAGGACTAGGGCCATTCCCCCCAGAAATGTCCGGGAACTTGCAGGTGCTTTGGTGGAAGAGTGAGGTAACATCTCACAGCAAGAACTGGCAAATCTGGTGCAGTCTATGAGGAGGAGATGCTCTGCAGTACTTAATGCAGCTGGTGGCCACACCAGATACTGACTGTTACTTTTTTGTCCCCCCCTTTGTTCAGGGACACATATTAAAATTTTTGTTAGTCACATGTCTGTGGAACTTGTTCAGTTTATGTCTCAGTTGTTGAATCTGTTTGCTGAAAATAATCACAGATGACAGTGAGAAGACGTTTATTATTTTTTTTTATTTGAGTTTACAATGCTATTTCTCTGTAAAAAATTAACAACAGACTTTCAGCATGGATATAGAGAAGGGTACTCAACATGTACTACACTGACACAAATGACTGATGATTGGTTGAAAGAAATTGATAATAAGACGTTTGTGGGAGCTGTACTGTTAGATTTCAGTGCAGCCTTTGATATTATTGACCATAGCCTGTTGTTGAGAAAACTTCTGTTTTATGGCTTTTCAACTTCTGCCATAACGTCTGATAGAACACCGAGGGTATTCTTTAATGGAAGCATCTCTAATGTCAAACATGTAAAGGGTGATGTACCGCAGAGCAGCTCTCTAGGCCCTCTACTCTTTTCAATTATATCCATTGACCTGCCACTGGCATTAAACAAAGCATGTGTGTCCATGTATGCTGATGATTCAACCATATTTGCATCAGCAACCACAGCTAATGAAATCAATGAAACCCTTAATAAAGAGTTGGTCTGTTTTGGAATGGGTGGCCAATAATAAACTGGTCCTGAACATCTCTAAAACTAAGAGCATTGTATTTGGTACAAATCATTCCCTAGGTTCTAGACCTCAGCTGAATCTGGTAATGAATGGTGTGGCTGTTGAGGGGTCAGGGAGCTCCCAGGATGCAGTGGGGGTTGGGGAGGAGGAAAGTCAGAAAGGTGAAATGAGTCCTGTGGAAACAATCTGCTGAGACTGACCGGAAGATCATTAGGTCATACAAATGGGTTTATATTCAAGATGTGTTTCTCTTGGATCAGAAGGCAGCTTGTGGTGGGTGGGTGAGTCACTGGATAGGCTGATATTATGTGCAGATTGACCCAGTGTTGAGATTGGATTGTGGGCCGGGCTTGACCTCTTTCCCCTGTAGAAATTGAGGGTCCTGGCCTGGCTTGGGACAACCGCTTTGCAGAGAAATACAAGAAAATGTGTGCTTTTTATCTTGCTTTGTGCTAAAATACAACACAAAAATTAGGGGAGGGGATCGGTGTGTATTACTACCTGTGAGACTATGGGCCAGTTTCATTGAGAAGGCCAATTCAGAAATCTGTCTGCCACAGCCCCTAATCACTTTGATTGCTTCCCCTAGATACATCGATCAATCCTCTCTCTCTCTCTCTCTCTCGCTTTCTCTGCTTATGTTACTATAACAGCAGGTGTATAATAACCACAGTGGGAACATGTGAAAATAACATACATGTACAACAGTCACAGTGTCAATCAGTCATGATTGTAAGTAAGTTGTATTGAATGTAGGAAGCTCTACTGTAGCTGTGAAGTGTAGGTTAAAAGCTTTATTATGACGCCATCCATCGATTTACTGTAAAGGTCATAATAAAGACATCATCCTATCTCTTCTCCTCTCTACAGTACTCTTTGAATACTGATTTATTCCTTTCTCTTGCAAGTTCGAATCCCCGAGCTGACAAGGTAAAAATCTGTCGTTCTGCCCCTGAACAAGGCAGTTAACCCACTGTTCCCCTGGCGCCGAAGACGTGGATGTCGATTAAGGCAGCCCCCCGCACCTCTCTGATTCAGAGGGGTTGGGTTAAATGCGGAAGACACATTTCAGTTGAAGGCATTCGGTTGTACAACTGACTAATAATGGAGACTTTGACTATTCACTACAGTAATCTAAATAGAGAGACGCGTCTTCTTAAGGGTGTAACTGTTGGTGTTATAGCAACCCCCCCACCCACACACATTTGTATAGTGCTAATAAACTGCAAATGATTCACTGTCAGAGGAGCAATCTTTGTCTGTATTGCAGATTGGGGACGTTGACTTAATTTAAAGGTGGTGGTCTCCTGAGAGAAATTAATCAACATTGCCTCTCATGACAGCAGAGTTAATTTTCAATTCATCGTCCCGCAACACCTCTTGGCCTCTCTGTAAGTAGCTCCAGTTTCCTCCAGCATCCCACTGCAGACTGTAACTGTATCGATAATTTTTATGCAACGTTTTTTGTTCTTTCTCTACGTGATAGTTTTTTTCATTGTATTATTGTCTTGTATTTCAAAATGGCCTCCTTGAGACCTCAATTTACATTATAATGCATTCTAAAATGTTTAATGTTGTTTTATTAAGCTAAGGACTCAAAATAAGCCACTTTACCTTTCTTTTTCCATTTGCCAAATTTAAATAGAGCACCTGCTGGTCCCCAAGTAATTGCAAGGGGGCTCAATACACCTACCAGTTAAATGGTGTCACAACGTATGCAATAGGATTCATATTTAAAGTGAGCAGCTTCACATGTTCCTATGTTCAGATAATAAGTTGTGTATATGAATTAAATACTGTTTACTGTCTGGCTTGAAACAAATACCCTTTGAGGAGATATTCTTATTTCATTACCATTAGAAGAGGCATCCACCCTGGGTTCACTAAGTTTATCTAGCAAAGACACAAGGGAGTTCAATAGCTAGATCTCTGCTTTGGATTTGAAGCTCAGTGAAATAGATCCACAACAGCTCTAAATGAAATCTGACAGTGGAGTGTGTACCACAGCATATCCAGGGTTGGTTAACACACACACACACACACACATACCTGTGGAAGGAGGAGGTTCACAGCATACTGTATCTCAGGGTTGGTTAATTACACAGAACAGGCTCAGCGGCTGCTGGCTCATTCTAAAAATGTAACCTGTAGAGACAGGGGAGCTAAGTGTTTGTGACAGGACACCTGAGGAGTGTAATTGGGAGATAATAATAAAATGGTAATTTGACTGCAATATTACCTACAGTGTTTCTTCTATGTTAATTTTCGTAAAGAATCACTGTCCCAAGTTTGTGCCTCCTCTTCACTGAAGAAAGTCTTGGCTAAAGAAAGACAGATTCATCTGGTTTGACCCTAAAGAGCATGTAACATTGTACTGAGCCCAAGACCAGATATGTATGAGTGAAGCATGCTAACAGTGAACAGCCCAATAATGGAACATTTGTGTTCACCAATGTTTGGCCCACACATGTCACATGTGATGTGGACCAGTTTTGAATAACTTGACAGATTGTTTATACTATTTCATGGCTGCCCAAACACGCATGTAGCTGGTAATGCCCTTTAGGCTTTTTGTTCATGTTTATTAGGGCTGTAGTTAGGCTAATATTTTTCCATAATATACCAGTGACCCAGAAGTGTCTGAGGATTTCAAAGAGGAGAGGACCTTTAAGGGTGCAGACCAGACTAGACCAGAACAAACCAGACCTGACCAGACTAGACCAGACCTAACCATACCCGACCAGACTAGACCAGAGCAGAGCAGACCAGATCGGAATAGACTAGACCAGACCAAACAAGAGCAGACCAGATTGGACCAGACTAGACCAGACTAGACCAGACCAAACCAGAGCAGACCAGATCGGACCAGACTAGACCAGAGCAGACTAGATCGGGCTAGACTAGACCAAACCAGAGCGGAGCAGAGCAGATCGGACCAGAACAGACCAGACCAAACCAAAGCAGAGCAGACCAGATCGGACTAGACGAGATCAGAGCAGACCAACCAGACCCAACCAAACCAGACTGGACCACAGCAGACCAGACCTAACCATACCCGACCAGACTAGACCAGAGCAGAGCAGAGCAGACCAGATCGGAACAGACTAGACCAGACCAAACAAGAGCAGACCAGATCGGACCAGACTAGACCAGACTAGACCAGAGCAGACTAGATCGGGCTAGACTAGACCAAACCAGAGCAGAGCAGAGCAGATCGGACCAGAACAGACCAGACCAAACCAAAGCAGAGCAGAGCAGACCAGATCGGACTAGACGAGATCAGAGCAGACCAACCAGACCCAACCAAACCAGACTGGACCACAGCAGACCAGACTAGACAATACCAGAGCAGACCATACCAGACCCTACCAAACCAGACTAGAGCAGAGCAGACCAAACCAGACTATACCAGAGCAGACCAGACTAGACCAGAGTAGAGCAGAGCAAACCAGACTAGACCAGGCAGAGCAGACCAAACCAGACTAGACCAGAGAAGACTAGACTAGACCAGACCAAACCAGACTAGACCAGAGCAGACCAGAGCAGAGCAGAGCAGACCAAACCAGAATAGACCAGACCAAACCAGACTACACTAGACCTGAGCAGACCAGAGCAGACCAAATCAGACCAGATCAGACCAGGCCCGACCAAACCAGACCAGACTCTGAGCCTCTTAGCCATCCTCCTCCTCTCTCCAGTGAACTTTTAAACCAACCAACCAGTCACTTTGAAAATCTGACACACTTACTTCCTACTCTGTTGTATGTTAATTATCTGTGTGTGTGTGTGTGTGTGTGTTTGTGTGTGTGTGAACTAGCGCGTGTTCATGCATGCACTTTGCATTAAGATGTCACACAGCGTCCAAGACTCAAAAACATAAGTCAAATTAAAGTGAAAGCATATCTTGTTCTATTATCCTAACCTAAGCATCCTGACGCAAGGCAAAGGGTCTGGGTCGAACAAGCAGCCCCTTTTTGAAGTGTCATATCAATTAGGGTGTGTAAGGGAGTATGCTATAGGGCTTTGTAATCAGATGAGAAATGAGCCTCTCTTTCGATACGAAGGTCAGATGTATAGCCTTGTGGAATACCAAAAGAAGGTCACTTCACATTAATATCCCTGGCACACAAATTCGTTATAGCATAGATCTTTGAATGGTAAAAGTTACATTTTCACTTGTGAGCCGTGGAATGGGGTGCTGTGTCTATGTCTGTTGGCTGACCACTTGCCTTGACCTGTTGACAGTGCAGCAACACAGCAACACTACTCTGAGGTGTATTCTTCTTGTGTCCTGATCAATGACTGTATATATGAATGGACAAAGCCATCGATCACATGACACTATTAATTAATATGAAGACTCAATAGCTCATTGAAGCCAAATTAAGTATGTTAAGATGGTGCATCATGGAGACATAACATACGCAGATTGAGCTACTCCAGGAAGTGACGTTGCAGGCTAGGTGCTGCCACCTCTCATTGAATAATTCAAGTTGAAGGCCGAACAGGGTACTGCAGGCTGTCGTTAGCAATTAAATTATCCTTATAACTTCTTCTGTTTGCGATTTTAAAAGAATCGGTTCAAGGACATACATCTGTTGTATTAGAACCAATTATTGGTACCATGATCGTCTTCCCCAAAAAAAAATTGACACAAAGACCATGAACTGTAATGTGTGATCCTTTTTCTGCTAACAATGCCTGCAGTACGCAGTCGGCCTTGAATTCCGTGGCTTCAATGAGAGGGGACACACTCTTTTCACACCACTTCGATACAAAGTGATTTTCGTAACAGGTTAGGAGATCATTTTCGCTAACCCTAACCCTTTTCCTAACCTTAACCTCACTTTCCTAACCTGCTACGTTAATTCTCATAACCTGATATGTCAGTTCTCCTAACCTGCTATGAAAAATTCCCTTCGTTAACAAAGTGTCTTAAAAAGAGTGCGGTAGTAGAGAGAACAGTCTATGACTTGGGTGACTGGAGACTTTGAAAAAGGTTTGGCCTTCCTCTGACACCGCTTAGTACATAGGTCCTGGATGGCAGGAAGCTTGGCCCCAGTGATGTACTGGGCTGTACGCACTACCCTCTGTAGCGCCTTATGGTCGGATGCCTTACAGTTGCCATTCCAGGCGGTAACTACAGTATACTATTATCTAACAATTACCTTCACTCATAATCACTTTTTACTTCAGTTTAACTTTAATTCAGTCGAACTTGCTATCCATATTAGTCTCATTCATTAGTTTGAAGTTTGAAGTAGAACAATTAACATGTTGGTTATGGTGTTGCTATGGTTCATATGTAGTGACACAATTTTCCTCATGAATTAACCATAATTTAGCTTGACATGTAATTCTCTGATTGCCTAGGATGAAAAGTGTTTTGTCACTTGTCTGACCTTCATTTTACATTTCCCCAGGCAACCTCTGCTTTCAGCTTCATGCACAAACATCTGAACCAGTTATCATACTTAAGAGTTGCCAAGTTTGTCAACTAGTAAAAGCTTGCATCAATTTTGCATTAGATTTAGTTTATTGTGCCTGTAGTTAAAGTATGTAGACTTAATTTTCTGATGTAGGCTACTACTTTGTATTACAAATCAATGCTCTTTATGTCTGATTATAGCTACACACAGACAAGCATATCACAAACTAACAGACACATTACATACACATACACCAGCCTGGTCTCATAGACTAGACGTAACATAGTAAACATAAGTCTGGGACATTCAAATTAGTATGATATGTTACGTTTGATATGTTTCAATAAAACAGAAAGTTACTTTCATCAAGGATCTCTCTGTACTGTGCCTATTGTGCCTATTACAAAGGAGTGGCTTCCATGTGGCCACTCTACCATAAAGGCCTGATTGGTGGAGTGCTGCAGAGATGGTTGTCCTTCTGGAAGGTTCTCCCATCTCCATAGAGGAACTCTGGAGCTCTGTTATAATCAGAAACTACAGCGTCCACACCTCCATTGAAACGTACCTAGAACTCGTTCAACTTATACCTATAAACTTGTCCAAGAACAATCAAACATCATTTTAAATGTATCCTTAGGAACACTTTTACGTATATTTACTATAATAAATCAACCGGAATATAAACTGAGCTCTAAAGACGGTAAAAAACACAGTGCGCGCTTGGCGAGAGCGCGCGCCCAGTCCTATAGAGTTCCAAAGAGACACTTCCTTATTCCCTCTTCTTCTCTGCTCTATTTCATCTGAACAGAATCAAATCACTTTCTCGAGACTGTTGACATCCAGAGGAAGCGATAGGTACTGCATTCATATGCCCTTATATGGGCATTTTCATGAGGGAGGGGTTACAAATGAGGCACTCTGTGAAAACCACTTTTTCCAGGACAGAAATTCCTCGGGGTTTTGCCTGCCATATCCGTTCTGTTTTACTCACAGACAAATGATTAACAGTTTTACAAACTTCAAAGTGTTTCCTATCCAATGGTACCAAATATGTGCATATCCTATTTTCTGGGCCTGAATGGGAGGCATTTTACTTTGGGCACGCCAGGCTCTCCAAAACGGTCAAGTTGTGCACTGATCCCCTAGAGGTTAATGAAGCTGACAGTTGAGGACTTGTGAGGCGTCTGTTTCTCAAACTAGATACTCTAATGTACTTGTCCTCTTGCTCAGTTGTGCACTGGGGCCTCCCACTCCTCTTTCTATTCTAGAGCCAGTTGGCGCTGTTCTGTGAAGGGAGAAGTACAGCGTTGTACGAGATCTTCAGTTTCTTGGCAGTTTCTCACATGGAATAGCTTTCATTTCGCAGAACAAGAATAGACTGACAAGTTTCAGAAGAAAGTTCTTTGTTTCTGGCCATTTTGAGCCTGTAATCGAACCCACAAATGCTGATGCTCCAGAAACTCGACTAGTCTAAAGAAGGCCAGTTTTATTGCTTCTTTAATCAGAACAACAGTTTTCAGCTGTGCTAACATTATTGCAAAAGGGTTTTCTAATTATCAATTAGCCTTTTAAAATGATTCACTTGGATCAGCTAACATAACGTGCCATTGGAACACAGGAGTGATGGTTGTTGATAATGGGCCTCTGTACGCCTATGTAGATATTACATAAAAAATCTGCCGTTTACAGCTACAATAGTCATTTACAACATTAACAATGTCTACACTGTATTTCTGATCAATTTGATGTTATTTTAATGAACAAAAAATTTGATTTTCTTTAAAAAACAAGGACATTTCTAAGTGACCACAAACTTTTGAAAAGTAGTGTATATAACATTTTTACATAAGTACTCAGAACCTTTGCTATGAGACTCGAAATTGAGCTCAGGTGCATCCTGTTTCCATTGATCATCCTTGAGATGTTTCTACAACTTGACTGGAGTCCACCTTTGGTAAATTCAATTGATTGGACATGATTTGGAAAGGCACACACCTGTCTATATAAGGTCCCACAGTTTACAGTGCATGTCAGAGCAAAAACCAAGCCAAGAATTGTCCGTAGAGCTCTGAGACAGGATTGTGTCAAGGCACAGATCTGGGTGAAGGGTACCAAAACATTTCTGCAGCACTGAAGGTCCCCAAGAACACAGTGGCCTCCATCATTCTTAAATGGAAGAGGCTTAGAACCACCAAGAGTCTTCCTAGAGCTTGCCGCCCGCCAAACTGAGCAACGAGGGCCTCGTCAGGGAGGTGACGAAGAACCCGATGCTCACTCTGACAGAGCTTCAGAGTTCTTCTGTGTAGATGGGAAAACCTTTCAGAAGTACTACCATCTCTGCAGCACTCCACCAATCAGGCCTTTATGATAGAGTGGCCAGACGGAAGCCACTCCTCAGTAAAAGGCACATGACAGCCCACTTGGAATTTGCCAAAAGGCACCTAAAGGACTCTCAGACCATGAGAAACAACATTCTCTGGTCTGATGAAACCAAGATTGAACTTTGGCCTGAATGCCAAGCATCCCGTCTGGAAGAAACCTAGTACCATCCCTATAGTGAAGCATGGTGGTGGCAGCATCATGCTGTGTGATGTTTTTCAGCGGCAGGGACTGGGAGACTTGTCAGGATCGAGGAAAGATGAACGGAATAAAGTACAGAGAGATCCTTGATGAAAACCTGCTCCTGAGCGCTCAGGACCTCAGACTGGGGCGAAGGTTCACCTTCCAGCAGGACTACGACCCTAAGCACACCGCCAAGCTAACGAAGGAGTGGCTTCGGGACAAGTCTCTGAATGTCCTTGAGTGGCCCAGCCAGAGCCCGGAATTGAACCCGATCAAACGTCTCTGGAGAGACCTGAAAATAGCTGTGCAGCAACGTTCCCATCCAACCTGGCAGAGCATGAGAGGATCTGCAGAGAAGAATTGGAGAAACTCCCCAAATACAGGTGTGCCAAGCTTGTAGCGTCATGCCTAAGAAGACTTGAGGCTGTAATCGCTATCAAAGGTGTTTCAACAAAGTACTGAGTAAAGCGTCTGAATACTTATGTAAATGTGATCATACTTGTTTTTGCTTTGTCATTATGGGGTATTGTGTGTAGATTGATGAGGGGAAAAACTGTTTGAATACATTTTAGATTAAGGCTGTAACGTAACAAAATGTAGAAAAAGTGAAGGGGTCTGAATACTTTCTGAATGCACTTTAAAACCAACAGTTAGGGCTCATAAAGCTATAGTGGAAGTACTGAAGCAGCTCACAGGAGAATGCATTTTGGCTTGTCAGGGAGGGTTTTTGCTGATGACTGACTGAATTTAAAACTATCTCATAACATATGGCAGAGCATCATGAGAGGTGCCATCTTTAATAATTGTATAAGAATTTGGTTAATTTACCCATGATTAGATTCTGGACACATTTCGAGACCCTAATTCTAAACCAGTGATATACGGTTTTGCTGATCTAGGCAGAATATTGAACATATTACGTACATATAATGTATATACAGTATATCATTGTACATCATTGATCACCTTTACATTTTGTACATACATTGCATGAATTGCTGTCTTAGTAACCCCCTGCAAATCTCTGTAATGCATTAATCTTTTTCTGACCATTTTATTTTAACTGAAGGAAGTTTGAAAAATATAGTTTAAAGTTTCAAAAGTACTTTCACGGGGGCGTTGGAAAAACAAGCGAACATCAGATCTGACTTTGAAAGGAAAGAATAAAACAACTGAAGAGAACACAACACAAACACTTTGTCTAGAGAAGATCACGGAGGAACAGAGAAAATGCTTTAGTTTGACTTAATCAGTACCAGTAGACATGCAGGCAGAGTAATCAATGTCATATGGCTCTGCTCTTACACACAGAAATACACTTTAAACAGATTGATGAGAAAGAACACACACCTCCCTTATTTTTAGGGAAGTTAGCTTTAGGGTAGTCCTTTCCTGCAGTCAAATGAACTAGTGGCCTCAAGGGTGAAATGTTATTCATACTTAATTTTCATAATTTCATATTAATAAACATATATTTTTAAATGCTTTAAATCCAGTGTTCTTTGTCAAACAGTTTTGTTATATTTCAGTCTTCTGTGATATATATAAAGTGTAATATTGGGATACCTCACAGTGATGGGGTGCAAAGAACTGAATAGTGTGTGATAATGACATACAGGTGTGTGAACAGGTGATTAGAATTCAAGTGATTGGGATCTGGAGAGTGAGCTGCGTTCAGGGGATCTATGTGTTTGAGAGTGTGAGCTGGAAAGTGAGCTGCGTTCAGGGGATCAACGTGTTTGAGAGTGTGAGTTGGAAGCAGACATTACAATCTGATATGGTACAGGGGTCTTCTTTTGTAAACCCATAACCATATGTGTGAGGTGTATACTTTTGTTTCAAAGTAGATTTGTTTAAAACTACCAAGAAACACTGCGTGACCCTGATTTAGCCCACTGCAGTACATTTAAGAAGATGTTTCAAAGTAGGCATGAGATGCCACCACAAACATTGTAAGAAACAAACACTAATTTAATTGGCAACTTCCAATGAATGCGCGATCTCCAATTGAAGTTGATGTGGAAATATGTAAACTGAAATAAACTGAAACCAATCATCATCCCAATCTGGTTTGAGACAGGTTAGTGTCCTCAGTGTACTACTGTGTGATATTTAACAAGTCACCAATAGGTGGATTAAGTAGGTTGTGTTAATTAATACTTTATTTTCTAAATCCTTTAGACATCGTCAAATGCCGCTTTTACATGGTACGAGATCGACGGCAAGCCGGATGTCATTGTTTTCAATGAGAGCACAACGGTAAATTCCATTGAGGCTGGTGGTGAATGGCGTTAGCTGCCCAATAGACTGGACTTGCCGCCAAAGTTCAAATATTTCAACTTTTGCCATCTGTCATGGCGTTGTTTTCTACCAGATGTTGATTTGCACTGATTGTTTACTGAAATCACCAAAGGTATGCACACCATCGTCCTGGCTTGATTTTGCCATCACCCTCTTTCTTTATTTCTTTCTATGTTGACTGGTTTGACCGTTTTTGCATCGCTCATCTAAACGCAGCATAACGTAGTGATGCTAAATGTTGCATGGAGAGTCTGGAGACTCAAACATTTCAATTTGGAATTTCCTCTGACTTTCATTGAAAATAATACATTATAAGATATTGGAAAGCAGGTTTTGGGACGGATATTCAGTATTAGGAGATATCACTGAGAGTGTTGTGTATGTTTAGTGAGGAACTCATGCTGGGCCTGTATTATTTTAATGATGCTGCTTGCCCCAATGAGTATCATGCCTTCCCTGGTCAGCTGGTGGGGAATAAAAGTTGTCTCTCTGCTGCTCTCTATCTCTCTGTCACTCTCTCTTTCTCTCCCCCCTCTCTCTGTCTGCCACTTTCCTTTTGTATAACAAAGCAGCACACTACCCACTTTCACTCCTGTGGTATTTTAGCATTGTGAATTCATAGCCATGAAACAAGTGAATATTGGAGAAAAACAGTAAGAGAAACATTAAAGTTAATGGAATGAAAGGATGTCCTCTACAAAAACATTCCCTGCTGAGACCGTGGAGTGAGTGGGCCTATTTGTGTTGCCAAGTGGTCTCCTTTGTTCCAACATCATCCACATATAACCGAGACCACCTCGTGGTTTAATCAAACATTTTGGTTTGCTAACGTGTAAATAAGAAATAACATAAAAAATATCTAGCCTCTCTTCCGGTTGTGTCACTCTTTCTCCCTTAATTCATTGATTTGTTTAACAGTTAACATTAATGTTGCTGCAACGGAATCTGAATCCCTCTTGTTCTTTTTGGCAAAATGTGAGAGAGTAATAATAGTTTGATTATAAACATCTCTTACCAGTTGGAATGTGTAGGCCTAATAAAAGCAAGCTGTTGTGCCTTGGTGTCCACATCACCAACAAACTAACATGGTCAACAAGCACACCAAGACAGTCGTGAAGAGGGCACGACAAAACCTATTCTCCCTCAGGAGACTGATAAGATTTGGCATGGGTCCTCAGATCCTCAAACGTTTCTACAGCTGCACTATCGAGAGCATCCTGACTGGTTGCATCAGTGCCTGGTATGGCAACTGCTCGGGCCTCCGACCGCTGCAGGATTTCAGTCCTTTTCGGCGTAGTGTGTTACCAATTGTTTTCTTGGTGACTATGGTCCCAGCTGCCTTGAGATCATTGACAAGATCCTCCGGTGTAGTTCTGGGCTGATTCCTCACCGTTCTCATGATCATTGCAACTCCACGAGGTGAGATCTTGCATGGAGCCCCAGGCCGAGGGAGATTGACAGTTCTTTTGTGTTTCTTCCATTTGCGAATAATCGCACCAACTGTTGTCACCTTCTCACCAAGCTGCTTGGCGATGGTCTTGTAGCCCATTCCAGCCTTGTGTAGGTCTACAATCTTGTCCCTGACATCCTTGGAGAGCTCTTTGGTCTTGGCCATGGTGGAGAGTTTGGAATCTGATTGATTGATTGCTTCTGTGGACAGGTGTCTTTTNCTGAGATTAGGAGCACTCCCTTTAAGAGTGTGCTCCTAATCTCAGCTCGTTACCTGTATAAAAGACACCTGGGAGCCAGAAATCTTTCTGATTGAGAGGGGGTCAAATACTTATTTCCCTCATTAAAATGCAAATCAATTTATAACATTTTTCACATGCGTTTTTCTGGATTTTATTGTCTCACTGTTCAAATAAACCTACCATTAAAATTATAGACTGATCATTTCTTTGTCAGTGGGCAAACGTACAAAATCAGCAGGGGATCAAATACTTTTTTCCCTCACTGTATTACCTCAACTAACCGGTGCCCCCGCACATTGACTCTGTACTGGTACCCCCCTGTACATAGTCTCGCTATTGTTATTTTACTTCTGCTCTTTAATTACTTGTTACTTTTATTTCTTATTTTTATCCATATTTTTTAAACTGCATTGTTGGTTAGGGGCTCATAAGTAAGCATTTCACTGTAAGGTCTACACCTGTTGTATTCGGCGCATGTGACTAATAAAATTTGATTTGTTGCATTTCAGCAGTTGGTACTTGGTAGTTTGTTGATCTACAGACCATATATACTGACTCAAATGATTTCCACAGTTGTGTCAAGTTAGCTGGATGTCCTTTGGGTGGTGGACCATTCTTGATACACACAAAAACCTGTTGAGCCTGAATAACACAGCAGCGTTGCAGTTCTTGACACAAACCGGTGCACCTGGCACCTACTACTATACCCTATTCAAAGGCACTTAAATATTTTGTCTTCCCATTCACCCTCTGAATGGCACTCATACACAACCCATGTCTTTTGTCATAGGTTTGTCCTCTGACAAATCAACTGTACATTTTGGAGTTCCTTACGGCTCCGTTTTAGGACCACTATTTTTTTCACTATATATTTTACCTCTTGGTGATGTCATTCGGAAACATAATGTTAACTTGCACTGCTATACGGACGACACACAGCTGTACATTTCCATGAAACATGGTGAAGCCCCAAAATTGCCCTCCCTGGAAGCCTGTGTTTCAGACATAAGGAAGTGGATTGTGGCAAATGTTCTAAAACAGTTCTAGGTCCCAAGAAACAAAGAGATCTTCTGTTGAATCTGACAATTAGTCTTGATGGTTGTACAGTCGTCTCAAATAAAACTGTGAAGGACCTCGGAGTTACTCTGGACCCTGATCTCTCTTTTGACAAACATATCAAGACTGTTTCCAAGACAGATTTTTTCCATCTATGTAACATTGCAAAAATCAGAATCTTTCTGTCCAAAAATGATGTGTTTATGCTTTTGTCACTTCTAGTTTAGACTACTGCAATGCTCTACTTACCGGCTACCCGGATAAAGCACTAAATTAACTTCAGTTAGTGCTAAACATGGATGCTAGAATCTTGACTAGAACCCAAAAATTTGATCACATTACTCCCGTGCTAGGCTCTACACTGGTTCCTGTTATTAAGGCAAGGGTTGATTTCAAAGTTTTACCGTTAACCTACAAAGCATTACATGGGCTTGCTCCTACCTATCTTTCCGATTTGGTCCTGCTGTACATACCTGCACGTATGCTACAGTCACAAGACGCAGGCCTCCGTACTGTCCCTAGAATTTCTAAGCAAACAGATGGAGGCAGGGATTTCTAGTATAGAGCTCTTTCTGCATTTTTATGGAATGGTCTGCCTATCCATGTGAGAGACGCAGACTCAGTCTCGACCTTTAAGTCTTTATTGAATACTCATCTCTTCAGTAAGTCTTATGATTGAGTGTAGTCTGGCCCATGAGTGTGAAGGTGAACGGAAAGGCACTGGAGCAACGAACCGCCCTTTCTGTCTCTGCCTGGCCGGTTCCCCTCTCTCCACTGGGATTCTCTGCTTCAAACTCTATTACAGGGGCTGAGTAACTAGCTTACTGGTGCTCTTCCATGCCGTCCCTAGGAGGGGTGCGTCACTTGAGTGGGTTGAGTCACTGACGTGATCTTCCTGTCCGGGTTGACGCCCCCCCTTGGGTTTGTGCCGTGGGGGAGATCTTTGTGGGCTATACTCGGCCTTGTCTCAGGATGGTAAGTTGGTGGTTGAAGATATCTCTCTAGTGGTGTGGGGCTGTGCTTTGGCAAAGTGGATGGTGTTATATCCTGCCTGTTTGGCCCTGTCCTGGGGTATTGTCAAATGGGGCCACGGTGTCTCCCGACCACTCCTGTCCCAGCCTCCAGAATTTATGCTGAAATAGTTTGGCTCTGGGGGCTAGGGTCATTCTGTTATATCTGGAGTATTTCTCCTGTCTTATCCGATGTCCTGTGTGAATTGAAGCATGCTCTCTCTAATTATCTCTCTCTTTCTCTCTATTTCTTTCCTTCTTTCGTTCTTTCTTTCTTTCTTTCTCTCTGAGGACCTGAGCCCTAGCACCATGCTTCAGGACTACCTGGCCTGATGAATCCTTGCTGTCCCCAGTCCACCTGGTCGTGCTCCTGGTCCAGTTTCAACTGTTCTGCCTGCGGCTATCGAACCCTTACCTGTTCACCGGACATGCTACAGTTGAAGTCAGAAGTTCACAAACATTTAGGTTGGAGTCATTAAAACTTGTTTTTCAACCACACTGTTGGGGCGGTATGCAACCAACAAACTATAGTTTTGGCAAGTCGGTTAGGACATCTACTTTGTGCATGACACAAGTAATTTTTCAAAAAATTGTTTACAGACAGATTATTTCACTTATAATTCACTGTATCACAATTCCAGTGGGTCAGAAGTTTACATACACTAACTTGACTGTGCCTTTTAAACAGCTTGGAAAATTCCAGAAAATGATGTCATAGCTATAGAAACTTCTGATAGGCTAATTTACATCATTTGAGTCAATTGGAGGTATACCTGTGGATGTATTTCAAGGCCTACCTTCAAACTCAGTGCCTCTTTGCTTGACATCATGGGAAAATCAAAAGAAATCAGCCAAGACCTCAGAAAATAAATGTAGACCTCCACAAGTCTGGTTCATCCTTGGGAGCATTTTACAAACGCCTGGGGGCACCACGTCCGTCTGTACAAACAATAGTACGCAAGTATAAACACCATGGGACCACGCAGCCGTCATACCGCTCAGGAAGGAGACGCATTCTGTCTCCTAGAGATGAACGTACTTTGGTGTGAAAAGTGCAAATCAATCCCAGAACAACAGCAAAGGACCTTGTGAAGATGCTGGATTAAACAGGTACAAAAGTATCTATATCCACAGTGAAACGAGTCCTATATCGACATAACCTGAAAGGCCGCTCAGCAAGGAAGAAGCCGTGGCTCCAAAACTGCCATAAAAAAGCCAGACTACGGTTTGCAACTGCACATGGGGACAAAGATCGTACTTTTTGGAGAAATGTTCTCTGGTCTGATGAAATATAAATTGAACTGTTTGGCCATAATGACCATCGTTATGTTTGGAGGAAAAAAGGGGAGGCTTGCAAGCCGAAGAACACCATGCCAACCATGAAACACGGGGTAGCAGCATCATGTTGTGGGGTTGCTTGGCTGCAGGAGGGACTGGTGCACTTCACAAAATAGATGGCATCATGGGGAAGAAAAATTATGTGGATATATTGAAGCAACGTCTCGACATCAGTCAGGAAGTTAAAGCTTGGTCGCAAATGGGTCTTCCAAATGGACAGTGACCCCAAGCATACTTCCAGAGTTGTAGCAAAATGGCTCAAGGACAACAAAGTCAAAGTATTGGAGTGGCCATCACAAACCCCTGACCTCAATCCCGTAGAAAATGTGTGGGCCGAACTGAAAAAGCATGTGTGAGCAAGGAGACCTACAAACCTGACTCAGTTACACCAGCTCTGTCAGGAGAAATGGGCCAAAATTCACCCAAATTATTGTGGGAAGCTTGTGGAAGGCTACCTGAAAAGTTTGACCCAAGTTAAACAATTTATAGGCAATGCTACCAAATACTAATTGAGTGTATGTACACTTCTGACCCACTTGGAATGTGATGAAATAAATGAATGCTGAAATAAATAATTCTCTCTACTATTATTCTGACATTTCACATTCTTAAAATAAAGTGGTGATCCTAACTGACCTAAGACAGGGAATTTTTACTAGGATTACATTTCAGGAATTGTGAAAAACTGCATTTAAATGTATTTGGCTAAGGTGTATGTAAACTTCCAACTTCAACTGTACCTGTCCCAGATCTGCTGTTTTCATCTCTCTAGATACCGCAGGAGCAGTAGAGATACTCTGAATGATCGGCTATGAAAAGCCAACTGACATTTACTCCTGAGGTGCTGACCTGTTTCACCCTCTACAACCAATGTGATTTTTTATTATTTTACCCTGCTGGTCATCTATGAACATTTGAACATCTTGGCCATGTTCTGTTATAGTCTCATCCCGGCATGGCCAGAAGAGGACTGGCCACCACTCATAGCCTGGTTCCTCTAAGTTTCTTTCTAGGTTCCGGCCTTTCTAGGGAGTTTTTCCTAGCCACCGTGCTTCTACACTTGCATTGCTTGCTGTTTGGGGTTTTAGGCTGGGTTTCTGTGCAGCACTTTGTGACATCAGCTTATGTAAGAAGTGCTTTATAAATACATTTGATTGATTGATTGATTGATTGATGTCTCAAGGCTTACAAATCCTTCTTTAACCTGTTTTCTTCCCTCCATCTACACTGATTGAAGTGGATTTAACCTGGTCAGTCTGTCATAATGTTTTGTATACTTAGTGTATGTGGGACTCTATGCATGACCTATTTGTCTACAGAAGGACTATGGAGAAAATCATTGATAAGGATGTTGAGAGATACTGTACAGAGCCACGATAGAGCTAATCCAAATGTGGGACACATAATACAAATTAACAATAGAAATGAAAACACACAAAAAAAAGGCTAAATATATTTCAGTGGATTGGTTCTGCAGGCATTCTGCTCCCCAGACCCACTTAAAAGACTGTGATGTGAAAGTGGACACAGAGGGTTCAAAGGTTTTCCAGTGAATGTGTTTTACCTGCACCTTGGGAGGTGTGGAATGTGTTTTAGGAAGATGTGCCCGCTGGTAAATATGGTTTAATTGTTTCTCTGGGCTCCCTGAAATAACCACAGGCTCTCCTACCTTTTCTGTTATACTGCATATCTATATTTTACGGACCAGAACGTATTTCTAGAAAAACACAGATCGATACAAAGAAAAATAAGAAGTCTATTTCAATGGTCAATTTCAATGGTCAATATGTTCTCTCTGCTCTGGTCTTTTATCTAGTTTTGTCTGAGAGGTTACATATCAAAATTCAAACAAATACATGTGAAATAGTGGTGGTGGTGCTGTGAAAAATATGTTTAATACCAAACACACACACACACACGTAGCAGGAATGTTAGCAGCATACACACACATACAAACACACACACATACACACAACACACAGATGCCCCCCCCCCCACACACACATACACACACTTCTTGCCTCAATAAACACCCAGCTGTAAACTGCAGTATGCATGCACACATTTTTATTTGTGCCGGATAAATTGCAGTATGATTTATAGGTGTTATTGTTCTGTATTAATACAATAGTCACGGGAAATCAATATATCAAATCAAATTATATTAGTCACATGCGCCGAATAAAACAGGTGTAAACCTTACAGTGAAATGCTTACTTACGAGCCCCTAACCGACAGTGCAGTTTCAAAAAATACGGATAAGAATAAGAAATAAAAGTAATAAGTAATTAAAGAGGAGCAGTAAAAAATAACAATATATACAGGGGGGTGCCGGTACAGAGTCAATGTGCGGGGGCACCGGTTAGTTGAGGTAGTATGTACATAGTTAATAGAGGTAGGTAGAGTTAATTAAAGTGACTATGCATAGATGACAACAGAGTGGCAGTGGTGTGGAGAGGGGAAAGGGGGGGGGCAATGTGAATAGTCTGGGTTGCCATTTGACTAGATGTTCAGGAGCCTTATGGCTTGGGGGTAGAAGCTGTTTAGAAGCCTCTTAGACCTTGCGCTCCGGTACCACTTCCAGTGTGGTAGCAGAGAGAACAATTTTCAGGACCTTCCTCTGACACCGCCTGGTATAGAGGTCCTGGATGGCAGGAAGCTTTGCCCCAGTGATGTACTGGGCCATTCGCACTACCCTCTGTAGTGCCTTGCGGTCGGAGGCCGAGCAGTTGTCATACCAGGCAGTGATGCAACCAGTCAGGATGCTCTCGATTTTGCAGCTGTAGAACGTTTTGAGGATCTGAGGACCCATGCCAAATCTTTTCAGTCTCCTGAGGGAGAATAGGTTTTGTCGTGCCCACTTCACGACCGTCATGGTGTGCTTGACCATGTTAGTTTTTTGGTGATGTGGACACCAAGGAACTTGAAGCTCTCAACTTGCTCCAGCACTGCAGCCTCGTCGATGAGAATGAGGGTGTGCTTGGTCCTCTTTTTCCTGTAGTCCACAATCATCTCCTTTGTCTTGTTCACGCTGAGGAAGAGGTTGTTGTCCTGGCACCACATGGCCAGGTCTCTGACCTCCTCCCTATAGGCTGTCTCAAAGTTGTTGGTGATCAGGCATACCACTTTTGTGTCATCTGCAAATTTAATGATGGTGTTGGTGTCGAGCCTGGCCGTGCAGTCATGAGTGAACAGGGAGTACAGGATGGGGCTAAGCATGCACCCCTGAGGGGACCCTGTGTTGAGGATCAGCGTGGCGGATGTGTTGTTACCTACCCTTACCACCTGGGGGCGGCCCGTCAGGAAGTCCAGGATCCAGTTGCAGAGGGAGGTGTTTAGTCCCAGGGTCCTTAGCTTATTGACAATAGAATAGCTCTTTGAGGGCACTATGGTGTTGAACGCTGAGCTGTAGTCAATAAATAGCATTCTCACATAGGTGTTCCTTTTGTCCAGGTGGGAAAGGGCAGTGTGGAGTGCAATAGAGACTGCATCATCTGTGGATCTGTTGGGGCGGTATGCAAATTGGAGTGGGTCTAGGGTTTCTGGCATGAGAATGTCCTTGTCCCTTCATGCTCTAGCGACTCCTGTGGCGGGCCGGGTGCATACACGCTGACACGGTCGCCGGTTGTACGGTGTTTCCTCCGACACGTTGGTGCGGCTGGCTTCCGGGCTAAGCGAACAGTGTATCAAGAAGCAACGCGGCTTGGCAGGTTCGTGTTTCGGAGGACGCATGGCTCTCGACCTTCGTCTCTACCGAGTCCGTATGGGAGTTGCAGCAATGGGACAAGACTAACTGCCAATTGGACATCATTAGAACAGATAGCAGCTCGTCTCCTAACCCCATTAGAACAGATAGCAGCTCGTCTCCTAACCCCATTAGAAAAGATAGCAGCTTGTCTCCTAACCCCATGAGAACAGATAGCAGCTGGTTAAATAACCCCATAAGAACAGAGAGCAGCTCGTCTCCTAATCCCATTAGAACAGATAGCAGCTGGTCACCTAACCCCATTAGAACAGATAGCAGCTTGTCTCCTAACCCCATTACAACAGATAGCAGCTGGTCACCTAACCCCATAAGAACAGTTAGCAGCTGGTCACCTAACCCCATTTTTTATTTGTTATTATTCATTTCACCTTTATTTAACCAGGTAGGCAAGTTGAGAACAAGTTCTCATTTACAACTGCGACCTGGCCAAGATAAAGCAAAGCAGTTCGACACATACAACAACACAGAGTTACACATTGGAGTAAACAAACATACAGTCAATAATACAGTAGAAAAAATTATCTATATACAATGTGTGCAAATGAGGTAGGATAAGGAACATAAGGCAATAAATAGGCCATGGTGGCGAAGTAATTACAATATAGCAATTTAACACGAATGGTAGATGTGCAGTAGATGAATGTGCAAAGTAAAAATACTGGGGTGCAAAGGAGCAAGATAAATAAATGACTACGGTAGGGGATGAGGTAGTTGGTTGGGCTATGTACAGGTAAGAACAGTTAGCAGTTTGGGAACGTCTCCTAACTCCACAAGAACAAATAGCAGCTTGTCTCCCAACCCCAGAAGAACAGATAGCTGGTTCGTCGGACCTGGGTAGAATTCATTTGTAGAGTTTAAAAGGTTTTATTCAGTTTAATAGAGCTTTAGTTTTTCTCGTTTGGATGTGATACACTGTTGATCCTCAAGGATTGGTAACAGACTTCTTGTGGATTGCTTGTAAAATTCATTTCAGATGTCACTCTCCTGTCTACACAGCTACACCGGTTGTGTATGAATGAGAACACATAGGACATCCATCAGCACACGTTCACTCCATGCACTAACCCATTATAGCCTCACACTGCACAAGGTCCACTGCCCACGGATGGTGAGTGAGTTCATGGTCCTCTGAATGCATCCCACGGGCAGTAATAGGGGATGAGTTGGCCAGGGTTCCCCTCTGTATTCTCCCATTCCCCCATCTCCCCAACCCATGTAGGGCCCAAGTAATCTCATCCCAGCCAACACACACACCCAGTTGATGAAGTGAGTGAGTGATCCACTACTGCCGTAGGGCTGCATGCAACGGCATGGTAGACCTCATTCCAACACTTTTTTTTTTACTTACTTTCAAATTATAAATTAAATTTTCCCCCACAGTGGGGAGACCTTCTGCACTGTATTTACTGTATCCAATGTGTATGTTTCCATTACGGCAGACGGAGAGATGAAAAAGCAATTGAACCTCAGATGGATTAGGTCTGCCCACAGCACAGCTTTTGTCAGAGAACAGTAGAGCCTTAAATATATTATTCCCTACAGATGAAGTGAGTCTCTGTAGCGTAGAGAGAGATCCGTTCAGTGTGTTAGTCATAATAATAACTCAAAGATAGTTTGCAGTACCTGGCTGGATCTAGGCTCTAGGCCTGCCTGCTGTATTTACCATAGACATTATAATTCTATGGTATTTACATCTTGAAATCTGTACAGCGTGTGGTGTTGGTCCTATGCGCATGTCTTGAATCCCACCCTACTAGTTTAATGTTTATCATTTTGTTTTAGGGTCCCCTGACTTGCCGAAAATACCACGAGAGTGAAGGGTTCTATGCCTTTTCTTTGTTTATTTAGTTTTTCCTTTATTTAATTAACCTCTACAGGATCGGTGGGTCCCCCGCGGGATGGTTGAGCTAACTTAGGCTAATGCGATTAGCCTAAGGTTGTAAGTAACAAGAACATTTCTCAGGACATAGATATATCTGATATTGGCAGAAAGCTTAAATTGTTAATCTAACTGCACTGTCCAATTTACAGTAGCTATTACAGTGAAAGAATACCATTTAATTGAAATGATGTAGAAACAACGTTGATTCAACCAGTGTATGCCCAGTGGGTATGGCTTCTGGCAGAATGTGTAAGGATCTGATTACAAATAGCACATCAAATCAAATCGAAAGGTATTTCTTGCATACACAGATTTGCATTTGTTACAACAGGTGCAGAGATATGCTAATGTTACTAGCTCCAACAGTGCACTAGAATGTCTCGCAAATACAATACAAATAATAATAATACAATACAATACAAATAATAAAACATCTAAACAAGAAATCAAGAAATGGCAGAACGGCTCCAATTAACAACCCAGAGCAGATACATTAGAGTGAGTGTATATATAATTGGTGTGTATAGACAGTATATCATTTGGAAAGAAAATGGTATGAGCAGTAGTAGGTATATTAGGATGAGCTATTAGGATGAGCTATGTCGACAGTTGCTAACATGTTGATCTAAAGTAACGAGATTCAGTTTAATTGCACAACAATCCTCCGTGCATTTATAAAACCGGGTTGAAGGACTGACTTCTGATACAGTGGCACACATTATTAGTACAGTACATTGATACATTCATCCCATCAACCAAATAGAGAACCATAAATCGGTGGTCCAGGGCCCGTATTCAAAAAAGTATATCAGAGTAGGAGTGCTGATCTAGGATCAGGTCCTGTTTATATAATCTTATTCATTATGATCTACAATGCAAAACTGATCCTATATCAGCACTCCTACTCTGCGACGCTTTGTGAATACGGGCCCAGGGTTCCCTCCCTGGACATCTGTGGGAATGTGCATTGTGATGCCACAGTAATTAATCAAACCACCTACCAGGCCAACCCACTAGCTGAAAACAGACCATGCCCCCCTTGCCCCTTTCTCCAAGTTTTGACCCACTTTGTAGGCTGCAGTAATCAACTTTCCCAGAGAAGGTCAAATGTATCCAACGCTTCTAATATTTTATGCACTAATGTTTGACAAGCCTGTATGAAAGATTTACAACATAGGTAGCCAACTGTATGTAAATGCCTTTTAAAAGAGCAGGTAAATGTGCTTTTTGTTTTGTGTTTTTATCAGGTTTGTTCATTGTAGCACTAACCTCTCTCCCTTAACTCTTTCCCAGACCTTGTTTTACAAAAGGTTGTGCGATAAATGTGTTGTCCTCCCAACGTGTGCACTTCTCCACTTCCCTTCACTGACTGGTGAAGTGAAATTACTGGTATAAGAAATATGGTGGAAACTCCCACTAGACAACGGCTCCACCAATCCAAGGCTTTTAGTTTTTTGGGAAGTAGTGAACAAGTGTACATTTCAGGAGAAAGGAAAGATTATTGGGATGCACCCAGTATCTTGTTTTAAGTCATCTGAAATATCTCAAGAAAATCAGCATGTACGCACCAAGGTCAGCTTTCCCTCACCCTGTATGAGGGCTGTTGTGATTATCCTGAAATGGCCACCCGATTAATTCTATAGTTTATACTTCACAGTGCTTCATATGTCGGTAACAATTATGTCCTGGGGAGAGGAGAGGATGATGTGTTATTTCACCATTACAGATCCTATTACCCTGACTCCAAATGTGATCATCTGAATTCTGTGTCATCTGAGGAGGGCTGAGCTAAGTGTGTAATAAAAGTTGATTAAATAATTATCGTCAAACTACAGGTATGGGAGGAGGTGCATTTCAATACATTCTAAAAGGGCTGCTGGGCTGGCATACCATATGCAATTAGTTATAGATAATGTTTACTTATTACTCCATCCCTCACTCCAGAAAATATAGAAATCTTTCTTTCTTTTTTATTTCAGACAACATCCCCAAAAAGTAATGCACATTGTTAAAAGCCAGACTTAACCTGGTAACTGTGTGATTAATTGGGCGTTACTGGCCTACCCAGAGCTTAAAGCTAGAGTGCACAACCCAGGCTGAGGCTGGCAGCGTTTCTGGGGCAGTCACAGGCGGACAGACCACAGAGACAAGGTCTGATACCAGAAATAACTCAATGCCAGGTTTATTTGTTGTTGTTTAGAAAACAGGATTTTTTTAACAAATACCCTGAATTTGGCCTTTCCCGCTATTTAAACAAGCATAGCTTCTCTCCTTAGGAGCATTAGAGAAACATACCATACAATTCTGCAACTAATATTTTCCTTTTCTCAAAAGGCCAGGGTCAAGTCAATATACCAGATAGCAAGGTATACTGTATGGTATTGTGATTAGAGCCATTGCTGTTGTTTTGGTTAATTATGAATGCTCAATCCATCACCTAGGAAACAATGATTCTTACACTGTCAACTAAATGTCATTGTTGAAAGTTATTTTATGCAAGTCTATTCAGAATTAGTTGAAGATGCATTTTTGTTTTGAACGACTTTGTCTGCTCACCACAATTCAACAGAGACTGAAGGTCTAGAATGCTAGTAATATTTGGAATATTCATTTTTTGGGTGGATAGATTCTCAGTTGATTAACTTACATGTAAGAGAATGAGAATTAGCTAAACTGTATTGTCCATCGCAATGTGGAAATTCAGCTTCACACACAGAAAAACAAACATTCAAATAACATCTAGCTAAATAGAATTACTTGAGGCTCTTTTTGAACTCTTGTATTTACAGTAAGGATGACTTTATGCTTGTGAATTCCAACATAGCCCGACAGAAGATATGGAAAAACAAGACTGGCCCAATTTATGTTAATCCATTCACTGGTGTCCTAAATAAAGCGTGAGACACGAGACAATAATTAATTTAATGCCACTTAATATTAGTATTAAAGAATGGGAAATTCCTCCCCGCAGACTCCTCAGGTTCCAGCCAGACCTCTGTGTTGACAGCTCCCCAGCCCTAGCGGGCCATTAGGGCATTCCCATGATGCACCTCCCCAGCCCTTCCAGCCGTTTCGGCATTCCCAGACATCCCTCTGACTGACTCAGAGCCTGCTGGCCTTATGACAGTCGTCCTCTCAGGGTGTTGTGGGGATACCAGTAGCCTTCACAGGGTGTTGCTGGGGTAAAGCCTATGGCAGCGTCTGAAATGGCAACCTATTCCCTACATGGTGGGCCCTGGTCAAAAGTAGTGCACGAAATATGGAAAAGGGTGCTATTTTGGACGCGGACCAATTTCTCCTCTGCTGGTATTGTAAACCCTGAGGCTTCCTGGTTATCTCACTGCAGGACATATCTAGAGGGTCTGTCTAGCTCAGGACTAGAGACACATTGACTTGCTTATTCCACTGATCTACCAGACACACACACACATGCACGCACACACACACGCACACAAACCATGCTGTCTCACCCATCATCCCAATGGATCCCATGGGCCAGTATATGCTGCTCTTTACCACAACCCTGCAGGAAAGCTATGGAAGAACCATTTCCTAAAATGTGACTTACCCAATTATTCATGTTGAGATACCGGTTGTAAATACAGACATGCTAATATGATAATAAGTCACGTAAAAACAGCAATGAATTCTATCTTGCTTTAAGGATTGTAGTAGCTTTGTACCAGAGGTATTCTGCTGACCTCTGCTGAATGAGCAACTGATGAGACTAGAGGGAGAAAACATAGGATGTATTTGAATAGAACAAGGAAGCTATCAGAAAGATCTACTGATCATGAAAAACAGGACCAATCTGTTAACAGATTCAAAGATGTGCTCAGGGTATAATTCTATCACACTTAATATCTGTGACAATTACCCCGCCTATGTCGACCTTTAGAGTGTAGGGGTGTTTACAAAATCCCAGAGTGACTATCAGGCATGGATGACTGCATTTATCATTAGCAACATCTTTCATAAAGGTTTTCTGTTTGTTAGTCCTTCGATAACCAAAGAAGACCAATGAAAGAGGATGTCTCTCTGATAGGGTAACATCCTGGTAGAGATAACACTTCACAGATTTCTTGAAGTAAAGACAATCTCATTGTCTTTACCATGCTGAGACGACAGCTGGTAAAATACGTATTCAGCTCCTTTTGTGCCGTACCTGTTCTTTGTGTCTGTTTAATTAGATTGGCAGTTCATACAGAAAGGCACAGCAGTGTGAAGATGAGATGACGTTCATAAGAGGTATTTCACCTCTAAAGTATGTGAATATCCATCAAAATATTGATCTGTTCTGCATAGAAGATGCTGAGGATGGCTTACTCTGCATGGTGCATTGTTCTTACTCTGCATGGTGCATTATTCTTCACAAAAGAAAGACAACTGAATGCCTACAGGCCTATTGAGTTTTGAACATTTCTGCCATCTCCAATGTGTGTATCAGACAGCTCGTTCTTTTTGATCCTGGTGTGTTTTTCCTCTGATGATCTCAATATTGATGTGCTCCTGTGGCTTCTGACATTTAAACATCCATTTAAATAGTCAGAGGAACATCAGGAAATTGATTCCCTCTAATGATTCTCCCCTGACTGAAGTCCACGCCTTCAGTTTAGTGATTGCAGAAAGAATCTGTCCCAAAAAATTAAGGGAACAGACCTTCCAAATAAATGTATACCTTCAGTTAAGTCAACAATTCCCAATTATTTCTAACGAGATAAAACTATCATGCCAAAGTATAAAAAGCTAATGTTCTGGTTGGCTAGGAAATCTGATAGCCATATCGTCTCAAACACCACCCCAAGACAATGTACAAAATCTAAAGACAAAGCAGTATAAACACATAGGAGAGAACTACTACAGCTGCAAGATCCTCATTTATAATGAAGCAGTTCACATCGGTTCTGTCAGGTTAAATTGGCCCAAGAACCAGTCTGCCTGAATCGTGATCCTCCCCAGCATCCCCACCTTGCCCTTATTAGACACAGCATAGTGGAACCACATAATAGAGTACCCCCTTTTAATTTAGCTGAGGGCTCTTAGGAAGGGAAACAGTGCAGGAGGCAGAACAAGTTATCAGGCCCTTTGACACCACCACCTTACCTAATTTAAACAGCTTTGCAGTGTGACCGCAGGGGCCATCAAATAATTAAGCAATAAAGCCCGAGAGGGTGTGGTATATGGCCAATATACCATGGCTAAGAGCTGTTCTTAGGCAAGACACAATGTGGAGAACCTTTCTCAATCTCAACGTTTCTACAAGTAATTTTCTGAAAAACCACACAGGATTATTTTTCCTGGTTAGATATATTATGTTCTTACATTTCCAGGTGTTATTATCATGTTAATTGACAAGTTTAATCAGGTGTGCTAGCTCTGGAAACATCTGGGGTTCCCTGAGGAGATAATTGAGAACCACTGATTTAGACATCAATTCTTTATTGACAAGGCCATACATTAGTCTTTAACAAGACACCATCACTGGCCATAGTAATTTTTTATACATACTATAATAAAACAAGATAATGACACTCTCACTCACGGTTGCAAAAAAAGAGCTGTGAGCAAACCACGCCCCAAAATGTTCAAATGAGCCACCACCCCTACATTTTCATTATCACTAAACTGAACTGCAAAGAACCATTGTAGGGCTCAAAGGCGTCTTTGGGTCAGTATAGTTTCACATAGAACCATCGCCCTTCCCAAAGAACCCTTGAGGAACCCTCTTTTATTAGTGTGCAGATCTCACTTTCCTTTCCTTCAGACACTTTTTCCCCTCTCACTGATATGCTGTACCCTTCTTGTAGGGAGAGGCTGAGAGCATTAGAGTTCAAATCAAATTGTATTTGTCACATGCGCCGAATACAACTGCTGTAGACCTTACAGTGAAATGCTTACTTACAAGCCCTTAACCAACAATGCAGTTTTTTTTAATACCACACAAAAAGTGACAAAGAAATTATCAGTCTATAATTTTAATGGTAGGTTTATTTGAACAGTGAGAGACAGAATAACAACAAAAAAATCCAGAAACACGCATGTGAAAAATGTTATAAATTGATTTGCATTTTAATGAGGGAAATAAGTATTTGACCCCCTCTCAATCAGAAAGATTTCTGGCTCCCAGGTGTCTTTTATACAGGTAACGAGCTGAGATTAGGAGCACACTCTTAAAGGGAGGGCTCCTAATCTCAGCTTGTTACCTGTATAAAAGACACCTGTCCACAGAAGCTATCAATCAATCAGATTCCAAACTCTCCACCATGGCCAAGACCAAAGAGCTCTCCAAGGATGTCAGGGACAAGATTGTAGACCTACACAAGGCTGGAATGGGCTACAAGACCATCGCCAAGCAGCTTGGTGAGAAGGTGACAACAGTTGGTGCGATTATTCGCAAATGGAAGAAACACAAAAGAACTGTCAATCTCCCTCGGCCTGGGGCTCCATGCAAGATCTCACCTCGTGGAGTTGCAATGATCATGAGAACGAGAATGATCTCAAGGCAGCTGGGACCATAGTCACCAAGAAAACAATTGGTAACACACTACGCCGTGAAGGACTGAAATCCTGCAGCGCCCGCAAGGTCCCCCTGCTCAAGAAAGCACATATACATGTCTGAAGTTTGCCAATGAACATCTGAATGATTCAGAGGACAACTGGGTGAAAGTGTTGTGGTCAGATGAGACCAAAATGGAGCTCTTTGGAATCAACTCAACTCGCCGTGTTTGGAGGAGGAGGAATGCTGCATTTGACCCCAAGAACACCACCCCCACTGTCAAACATGGAGGTGGAAACATTATGCTTTGTGGGTGTTTTTCTGCTAAGGGGACAGGACAACTTCACCGCATCAAAGGGACGATGGACGGGGCCATGTACCGTCAAATCTTGAGTGAGAACCTCCTTCCCTCAGCCAGGGCATTGAAAATGGGTCGTGGATGGGTATTCCAGCATGACAATGACCCAAAACGCACGGCCAAGGCAACAAAGGAGTGGCTCAAGAAGAAGCACATTAAGGTCCTGGAGTGGCCTAGCCAGTCTCCAGACCTTAATCCCATAGAAAATATGTGGAGGGAGCTGAAGGTTCGAGTTGCCAAACGTCAGCCTCGAAACCTTAATGGCTTGGAGAAGATCTGCAAAGAGGAGTGGGACAAAATCCCTCCTGAGATGTGTGCAAACCTGGTGGCCAACTACAAGAAACGTCTGACCTGATTGCCAACAAGGGTTTTGCCACCAAGTACTAAGTCATGTTTTGCAGAGGGGTCAAATACTTATTTCCCTCATTAAAATGCAAATCAATTTATAACATTTTTCACATGCGTTTTTCTGGATTTTTTTGTTGTTATTCTGTCTCTCACTGTTCAAATAAACCTACCATTAAAATTGTAGACTGATCATTTCTTTGTCAGTGGGCAAACGTACAAAATCAGCAGGGGATCAAATACTTTTTTCCCTCACTGTAGGTAGAGTTATTAAAGTGACTATGCATAGATGATAACAGAGAGTAGCAGCAACATAAAAGAGGGTGGGCAGCAATGCAAATAGTCTGGGTAGCCATTTGATTAGATGCTCAGGAGTCTTACGGCTTGGGGTAGAAGCTGTTTAGAAGCCTCTTGGACCTAGACTTGGCGCTCCGGGACTGTTTACCGTGCGGTAGCAGAGAGAACAGTCTATGACTAGGGTGGCTGGAGTCTTGAAAATTTGTTGGGTTTATTCTACTT